>PVJH01033864.1:0-21177 GCA_004026705.1 Nesogale talazaci | reverse complement strand
GGACGCAAAAGGAAAAGAAAAAACAGAACATAAAGAGATTTGCAGCATCAGTGGCCAATGGGGAATTAAAATATGTATTTCAACGAAATCTTGTTTCCAGCTCACGAGAGTAGCTGTAAGCAGGTTATCAAAGATGAAATGGAATGCATAGGAATCTGTATCCTGAGCAGTGTTCTCAGGAGGTGCTGTCCAAGGGCAAACCATAGTGAACCTATGTATGCACAATGAAGCACTGCCTGGTCCGCGTTCAGCCTCTGTTGTTGGTTGTATCCATTGTCTCAGCCACTAGATCAACCCATCCCATCAAGGCTCTTCCTCTTTTTGCTGTCCTGCTTTACCAAGCCCTCATGGTGTAGTGGGTATGGATTGAGCTGCAATCTGCATAACTGACAGTTTGAAACTACCATCTGCACAAGGGAGAGAGACTGGGCTTTGTACTCCCACAGACAGTTACAATCTCAGAAACCTACTGGGGCGCCCTTGAGTCAGCATTGACTGCAGAGGGCTTGTTGTTTTGAATTTGTGCTTCACCAAACAGGATGTCCTTCTCTGGGAACCAGTCTCCCTACAGCATGTCCAGAGTATGTGAGACAAAGTGTCACCAGCAGCATTCTGGCTGTACTTCTTCCAAGACAGATTTGATTGTTCTTCTGACAATTCATGATACTTTCACTATTCCTTGGCATCACTGTACTTCAAACTCTTCTTCAGTTTTCATTATGCAATGTCCAACTTTCACATGCATAGGAAGTGATTAAAAACACCATGGTTTGGGTTAAACACACCTTAATCCTTTAGGTGACATCTTTTCAATGCTTTAAAGAGGTCTTGTGAAGCATATTTGTCCAATATAATATGACTCATCTGATTACTGCTTCCATTAGTATTGGTTGTGGATCCAACCAAGACTAAATCCTTGATAAATTTTATATTTATCATATTACCTATTGGTGTAGTTGTGAGATATTTTCTTTATATTGATTTGTAATCCATACTGAAAGCTACAACCTGTGATTTCATCAGCAAGTGCTTCAAGTTCTCTTCACTTTCAGTAAGCAAGATTGTGTCATCTACATCTGGCAAGCTGTTCACAAACATACCCCACTGATGCACCATTCTTTTCTTATAGTCCAGCTTCTCAGTTTATTTGTTCAGCATATGGATTGAATAAGTATGGTGACATGATAAAACCCTAATACATCCTTCCTGATTTTAAACCATGTAGTGGATGAGTTTAGAAAGACTTAATACCTGCAATGGGCATTGGTGGAAAGGGATGGAAGCATGTGTAGTGTAATAGCAAAAATTGGTGAGAATGAAGAGAAATTAAAACTTTGATGGAGTACTGAAGTGAATATAAGATGGTATGGTTGATTTGTAACACAGTTTGGCAGTTTCTTAAAAAGTTAATCATAGAGTTGTCTATGACTCAGGAAATCCACTCTTCAGTATGTAGTCAACAAAAATGAAAACTGATGTATGTTCACTCAAAATTTTATACACAACTTTTCAAAGTAGCATTATTCATTGTATCCATTTTCCTTATGGAAAAATTGAAACGGTTCATTTCTTGTAGAGGGATAAATGGATAAATTAAATGTGTTGCAGGCAGTCTCTTGGTTATAAATAAGATCTATTCCTAAGTTCTTTAAAATTGAATATGGAAAAAAAGTTGAATGTGTAGGTAAATCAGAACAGGTGCACACAGTTCTATGTTAGCCTAAGTTTGGTACAAGAAGCAGTTCAAAGTCTTTCAATGATCAAAAAGTTGAGTATGCAGCAAGGAAATGTGATTGGAATAATTTTTTTTTTACAAATAGGGCATAACTTAATTGTCTCAGAGTGACAGCAACTTGATATAAAATTAAGGACTTAATAAAACAATTTACTATGTTCCATAAAATAAAATATTATTCAGCCATAAACATGGGAAGAGATATCACTTCATGCTACATAATAGATGAACCTAGGCCAGACAATGCTAAGTGGAAAGTGTCAAGTGCAAAAGGTCACACTGTTTAATTTAATTTCTATAAAATATCCTGAATAGGAAAATCTGTAGAAACAGGAAATAGATTCGTGATTTCCTGGTACTGGAAGAAAGAGAAAATAGGAAGTAACAGCTAATGGGAATAGTTCCTTTGGGGGGGGAGGTGATGAAAGTATTCTTAAATTCAATGCTCTTGAAGCAAGATGGCTTCTAGGTGGAATCATCTGCTCAGTACTCCAGTTGTTGGACCTGAAAATTAAGTGGTAAGGAGGCCAATATTAGGAGACCAGCTGATATAAATGGAATCCCAGTGTCCTAAGGTCTGTGGTTCAGACCTCCCCTTAAGACTTTCACAGACTGAGCAACTGGAGAGCTCACTGTGGCACTCTAACTCCACCAGACCTGCCTGTGAACTTTCCACATCTCTTGCCAGATCCAGTGGGATGGCATCTGCTGTCCATTCCTGCACCAGAGATCTGAGACAAATCAGCATGCTATAATTTCCTAAGACAGACTACTGTCTAAAAGTGAATCATAATCCCAGGTTGGTGAAGAGCTTCCAAAAATCAGCTTTAAGAGCTCACTTCCCAGCTCCCTTCTGTGTAAATGCATTCTAAGATATTGCAGTTCCCCTCCTTACCCAGAATGGAAGTGATCTCATAGACCATCCTTTCCCCCCTCTCCCCCCAGACATGCATGCATGGGATGCCAACATGGTTTCACAAAAAATCATTAAACACATTTACTACAAACGGACATCAATGGCATCTTCCTATTACATGTCTCTGGGTTATTTGCTCTGAACACAGCCCACTGAACCTCACAGGAGTGAGCTGGTAGGACAGTAGGATGGGGTAGAAAATACAAGTCCAGAGAGCCCCGAACCCATTAGACCAATATAACCCCCCTTTTCTGGAGGACAATGTGGCATGACTCCTTTGGCAGTTACATAATTTATAGAGCAGCGATAGAGCCTAGTCTGTCAATCACAGTCTTTGTGTGGACATGGTCTTCTCTTGAGGACTCTAAGAACTCCTGTCTTCTTTCCTGGAGGCAGGACACACTGAGTCCCTCTTTGCTTCACATTCCTGTTGACATGACAATAAAGCCATACTGATGAAGCCAGAATCCTGGAGCTGGAGAAGCCATGTGGAGACCCACACCAACACTGAGATGCTTCCGCCACCATTGGATCCACAAGACTTTCCACCCACTGGCCTGTGATCTTCCTTCATCTGGCATTATTGCATATGTTGTGTGAGTCTGAAGAGGAATTTATATACTGGTATTGGGCAATGGGCTAATATTGATCTGGACTGGGCTGGGATGCTTTCTTAATATGCAATTGCTCTTTGATATAAAGTTCTCCTTTACATACATATGAGTGTCTCTGGATTTGCTCTCTACTCAATCCAGACTAACACAAAGAGTAACATTTGAATGATTAGTGTACTAGAACAAGACATAATGAAGAAATCAATGACCAAATGACTGAGAGTATTCCTGGAAGAATTCATTAAATTCTCCAATTTAATGAATAAGAATCAATTGTCCAAGAAGCAGAGAGGACACCGATTAGACTGAACTACAAGAGAATACACCAAGGGCCATTATAATAAAATTAACCAACTTCAAGGACAAGGAGAAAATCATAGGAATAGATAGAGAAATTAATGCAGTCACCTATAAGGGCAATCAGATAACATGATCAGACTCATCAACACAAATCAAGAAATAGAGAGAGTGGAGTAACATCTTTTGAAAGGTGAAGGAGAATAATGGTAGCTCAAGAGTCCTCTCTGGCACCAAATTATTTGTCAAAATAAAGAAGTAAAGTAGCAAGTAACAGCAAAGAATTCACAAAGGGTTGAAATAACTTTAAACATCAATTGTCTGTATTCATGCTTTAAGAGATGAAGGCCCGTATCACTGGATGAAGAAGTAAAACCCATCAATCTGCTGTCTGCAAGAGATGCAGCTCAAACGCACAGACAAAAAGAGGCTGAGGATCAAAAGCTGAGGAACAGTACATCGAGCTAAGGGCAATTTTAGAAAAGAATTCTAATCTCTGACAAAATCTATCTCAACATGCAGGACATAACAAGATGCAAGGATAGGTAGTATACAATATGGAAAGGATCAGTAGATCAAGAATCAGTTACATGATAAACATATACGTCACTAATGAGAAACCCACAAAATTCAGCAATAAAATCCTTCCAAAGATGAAAAGAGAAATCATAGGATCAATGTAATTGCAAAAAAAAAAAAAATCACATTCTTTTCAAGTGCACATGGCATGTATTTAAAAATAGACCACATGCTTGGAACACAAGTCAAGTTTCAGTAAATTCAAACATAAAGACATCACTCAGATTTCCTTCTCTGACCACTATGCCATAGAGCTGGAAATCAACAAAAGAAAGACTTTAAAAGGGGGATGACGTATGAATGGAGGATGGCTAACTTTCTTCTTCAAAAGGAGTGGGTACTGGCCCAAATAAGTGACAAAATTAGGAAACATATAGAAACTAATGAGAATGAGAATATATGCCCAAACTGATTAGATTGCAAGGGCAGTCAACAGAGGATGCATATGAAGAAGGAAGTGTGATTTTTAATCAATACTCTTTAACATAAAACTTTCAGCAGTTGAAAAAGAGTCAACAGAATGATCTTTCTGATAGCAATATAAATAATAAAAATCAGGACAGAGATAAATGAGTCAGAAAACAATGCAGAAATCCAATGTAGTAAAAAATATTGCTCTTCAAAAAGATTAACAGAATCCACAAAAAAAAAACCTAGCAAAAGATAGGAAGGAGCAGATAACAATATTTAAGATGAGAAATGAGGGCTGAGCCCTGGTGGCATAAGTGGTTGAGTGCGGGACTGCGGCCCATGGGCTTGGCAGTTCAAATGCCGCGGCAAGACTGGGCCTCCTACTCCCATCACCAGAGGGCAGTGATGCCCCAAAAACAAAACAAAACAAAACAAAAAGATAGGATTGAAAGCAAATTACCTCAACATAAAACAAATTATATATGAAGAACCAACAGCCAGGGATCCAATCAATTGACAAAATATGAAAACAGTCCCAATGAAAAGGTGACCAGACAAGGATGCCCCTTGTCTCCATTTTTATTCAACACTGTCCTGGTCCTGGAGGTCCTAGTAATGGAAGGACATCAAATGTAGTTGTCAAGTGAAAGAAGAGAAACAGTATTTGAGATGATATGATTGTATATATATTGGGAACCCCCAAGGCACCTCACTAGGAGTGCTGTATGCAATAAAGGAAGATGGTATAGGTGCAGGATATAAGACCAATAAGCAGAAGTCAATCTGATTGCTATATACAACTGATGGGATTACTGGGAAAATATCAAGAAGGCAGTGCCCTTCAAAATAGCTAAGCAAAAATTGAGCTATCTAGGGATACACCTCACCAAAAATCCAAAACATCAATATGAGGAACACTACAGAACATCAGTACAAGGAACCAAAAGATACCCTTCACAAATGGAAAACATTCAATGTTCCTGGATCAGAAGACTCAATATTCTAAAGATATCCATCCTACCCAATGCAATACATAAGCTCAATGCAATATCAATACTAATACCAGCATCTTTTCCCAAAGAAATGGAAAAACTGAGTACCAACTTCATATGGAAAAGTAAGAAGCCCAGAATTGGCTAAGAACACCACAAGAAGCATAAAATAGGAAGACTGCGTTACCTGACTTTAAAGCCTATTATACATCCACAGTTGTCAAAACCACGTGGTACGGGTATAATGACAGGTACATTTACCAAAGGATAGGAACAGAAAATCAAGAAATAAAGTCAACAGCACAAGACAGCTTATCTTAGGCAAGGGCCAAAAAATATCAAAAAATGGTGCTGAAGAAACTGGACATCTATTTGTAGAAAAATGAAGCAAGACTCTTACCTCACTTTACACACAAGAGCAAATTTAAGAAGGATCACAAATATCAAGGTAAAACCCAAACTATCCGGATCATCAAACAGAAAATTGGAGCAAAACTAATAACTTTAGTGCAGGGAATACATAGGCTACTAGAAATAATGAAGGATAAGCACTCAGAAGGAGATACAATAGACGAGTCAGACATACTAAAGATAAAACACTTGTTTATGTTGAGACTCTTCAACAAGAGAGTAGTAAGAGAGCCCACAAATTGCAAAAAGCAAAGCACATCAGACAATAGACTTAACACTAAAATCTGCACAATCCTGCAAGCTTACAATAAAAAAAAGCCAAATTGCCCACTGAAGAGTTTGGCAAAAGTTTTAAACAGAAGACTCATGAGGGAAGAAATTTGAATGGTCAATAAATGTATGAAAAAATGTTCCTAATTATGACAATTACAGAGTCTCCAGAAGGAGTGGAGTCTAGCCTGTCAACCAGGTCATAGCCAATGAGACCTATGTGTGGAAATGCCCTTCTCCTGAGGATTCTTAGGAACTCCTCTCTTCCTCCCTGAAGGCAGAATACACACTCTCTCTGTGTGACATTTCTGTTGACAAGCCGCATGAAGACACACCGATGAAGCTGGAGGAGCCATGTGGAGACCGCACCAGTACTGAGATGTTTCTAACACCCCTGGATCCACAAGACTTTCCACCCACTGGTCTGTGGTCTCCCTGCATTCAGCATCATTGCGTATGTTACATGAGTCTGAGCAGGAATTTATGGACTGGGATAAATGGCTATTGGACTCCTGGGTTTTATCTGGACTGGGCTGGGATCTTTTCTTAATATACAATTTCTCTTTGACCTAAAGCTCTCTCTTACACATAAATGAGTGTCTCTGGATTTGTTTCTCTATTCAACCAAGGCAAACATGCCAATCATTAGCCATCCAGGATATGCAAACAAACTATAAAATATCACCTACCACCTACAATGCAAAAAATCAGAAAGCCACAAATGTTGGAGGGGGAGTGGTGACAGAGAAACTCTCATTCACTGCTGATGGGCTTGTATATATGTTCAGCCACTATGGAAAGCAATTTGATGATACTTAAAACAGATGGAAATCAAGTTACCTTAAAACCCAGCAATTACATTACTGGGTCTATAACCAGAAGAAATAAGAAACAGACTACAACCAGATATCTGCACTCTAATATTCATCACTGCAGAGTTCACAATAGGAAAGAATTGGAAACAGCCTAAATTTCCATTAATAGATGAATAGATTTTTTTTTAACTTCTGGTATATACATATACACAATGGAGTACTATGCATCCCTAAAAATTGATGCTGAAAAGATGAAGCACCTCTTCTTATGCAAAGAGTAGGAGGATGTTATGCTGAGTGAAGCTAGCCAAGCACAAAAGAACAAATACAACATGAGTCCACTGAGGTAAATTCAAACAGCAAAATGATCATAGGAGAAAATGCACATATCACACATTGCCTGGGTTGATGTGTTAGTCTAAGTAGACTAGAGGAACAAATTCATAAACATGCATATGCATAAAAGGGGGATGTTTATATACAAGAGGAATGGGACATTGAGAAAGCATCCCTACCCAATTCGGTTCAAGCCCACAAATCTGATATAAGCCCATATGCCTGAAACCAATCTATAAAGTCTTCTTCAGATTCACAAGGCACAGACAATGATGCCTGGACAACCACCCTGCCATTGGGTGCAGAGTATTGTGAATCCATTGTGGTAGAAGCATCTCAGTGCTGGCAGGGGCCTCTCTTCAGAGTCTCAAGTATCTCCGCACTGGCAGGAGTCTCTATGTAATTTTTCTAGCTTCAGAGGTCTGGTTCCATCAGGGTATATCAGCATGCTACAGTGTTGTCCTGTCAATAAAGCATCTCCAAAGGACTGAGTAGTTAGTCTTTCATCTCCAATCTGACCAGATTTCCCACGATTCTCAGGAGAAAACCTTGCCCACACAGAGGTCTCATTGACTATCTCCAGATTGACAGGCTAGACTCCATCCTAAACTCCCATACCTGAAATTGACACAGGAATACATGACTGCTACAGCTGAGGATCAGATACACTGACATGTACCAGACCAAACCTAATGGTGCATACATCACCAAATTTAAAAATTAAATATATTAAAAATAACAATAACAATAATAAAGATGCAGATAGCACCCCATGGGAAACAATGATTTCTTCCAAGTTGTCTCCCCCAAATATGTGTCAAACTTATCTGCTTGCTGCATGTAGTATATAACTATACACTTGGAGGTCAACAGAAGTCGGTCAGGGGTTATTCCCCCTAAGGATTATTGGCCATCTATAGCCATCAGGTCATATAATCTGTCCCACCCTAACTTGGGTCCTCTCCCTTCTGATAAAGATAGAAGTAGACCACTTCTCTGTAGGAGCCCAGGGAGGTCAAGCCCACTCAAGAATGATCAAGGTTAGGCCACCATCATGAATCTAGAATCTGCCTTTCTTGACACATGTATGCCCCTAGCTCATCTCCTTCCTGTTATGCTTATGCTTATTGTACATCCCCTTCCTGTAATGTGTATGCCTCCTGCATAGCCCCTTCTGTGATGTGTGGTTACCTGTAATTATACCCCCAAAGTGTGAATCTTGGTTAACAATAAATTTGGTTCCCCAGCTTGCTCTTTCCTCCCTATGCCCCCCCCCACCTCCCCTCCCCACCTCTCTCGGGGCCCGGTTTCCTGCTCACACTGTGGGTGGACCTAGCTATTGAGATCATGGATGTCTGGGAGGTGAGCATGCTACCATAGTGTCTGACTCCACTATGTCTATCTCTCATAATTTCTATGACTTTATTATAATCTTTATTGCTGTACAATTGTGCCTACCGGACCCATGATGATGTGTTAGGGGCTGGCTCCCCTGACACTCCCCACCACCCCTTAGGTCCACATTGGGGAGGGGGGGGCAATGGGACTAAGTGACCAGATTTTAAGCGGGACACCATTGACTGGAGTGGGGGTGGGGGAGAGCAGGGGTGGTTCTTGATTAAAAATTTGGTCTATATGGCACAACAAAAATGTTCATAGAATGCAAAAATAGCATTGTAATATATTCATTTTAATTTTAAAACACTGTGGGATGTTGTTAAATTGTCAAAAAGCAGGACATCTGGTCACCCCAAGGGTAGGGTATTGTTTATATCTCCACAGGAAAAGGAGACCAAGAGTAGACATTCCGGTGTGGTGTGCCAATCTTTGAGGCTGACATTCCTACTCAAAGTAGCTCATTCTGAAAAGGTGATGGGGCTGAGGGATTTTAACAAGTTCTGTCCACTATTAGCGGAGAGATATTTATGTGCTGTGGGTCAGGATAGCAGTCAGACTTGGAACTATGTATATGGTCTTTTTTTGTTTTGTTTTGGTTTTTGCTGTCTATCTACATAAGATAAGCAATCAAATGAGACAGCGACATGGAAGATGGTTCCAGGGTGACTTGGGAGTGGATAAGACAAGGGGAGATGAGTGGTGAGTCAATAATGAGAGGGAGAGAAGAACAGCTAAGTTTAATAAAATTAATGGTGAGGAGGGTGTAGTGTTCCCAGTCGTGTCTGCTCAATCAAAGAGTGTCTGAGAGGTGAATGATGGGCAAGTAGGCTAGTGGGGCAGAAGGACAGAAAAGAGAAAAAAAAAGAAAGAAGTAAAAATTTTATATATAGGTATAAATATACAGAAATATTTAATTATATAAATGTCAGTGCATCTATCTATAGATGTACATATATGTAAATACAATAGTGAAGCAGGTGGACTTTGGACCTCTACTAAAATCTTACCTTAGTATAAGAATAGTTTGTTCTAATAATGTGGCACTGTATGACACACACCTTTCCGACATGATCGCTGAAGACAAAATGGGTGCATAAGCAAACATGGTAAAGAAACCTGACAAGAGTTGGCTGTTAGGAGATACAGCATCTGGGGGTCTTATAGGCTTGTAGTTAAACACACGACCATCTAGCAGGGAAGCAACAAAGCCACATGGAAGAAGCACACCTGCTTGTGCGATCATGAAGTGTCAATGGGAAGATGCATCAGAAGTTCAAAAACAAGCCAACAAATACATGTGAAGGGGCATGGATGTAGTAGAGACATGTGTCAGTCTGGGTAGACAAGAGAAACAAATTCATTGATACTATATATGTGTAAGAGAGAAGTTTAACCAGGGCAGTGATGAGAGAGGAGAGAGAGAGAGAGAAGCTTAAATCAAAGAGCAATTGCATATTGAGAAAACATTCCAGTGTCATCCAGATCAAGTCCCTAAGTCTGATATTAACCCATAAGTCCAATCCCAGTCCATAAATTCCTCTTCAGACTCACACAACACAATCAATGCTTCCTGAATGCAAGAAGATTGCAGACCAGTGGGTGGAAAGTCTGTTGGATCCCGTGGCAGTGGAAGCATCTCTGTGCTGACATGAGTCTCCACATGGTTCCTCCACCTTCAGGGCTCTGGCTCTATCACCATTGGTCCATGTGGCTTTTTGATAGACATGTGTAGCAGAGAGTGTGTCTCCCCTCCAGGGAGGGAGACTAAAGTTCCCAAAATCCTCAGGAGAGGGTGATGCCCACACAGAAACCCCATTGACCATGACCTGATTGACAGGCTAACCTCGACCCATTCACTCAAGTTGACAGGAGCGTATGTAACAGCCACAAGACCCAAAACCCACCTGTGAAAGATAATTGGGCATTCCCTCTCAGAAGGGATGATATATCCAGGATGTGATAGAGGACTAATGAGACACATAACTATTCTCTGGTTCTTAAATATTTCATCGCTTACTGGTAAGGCTTATGTCTTGCCTCATAAATATTGTTAGATCTATGTATGTTCCTTTGAACAGTTAAGATCATTCGATGCAGCAATGTCATGTTGGATGACCCTTCAGAAACAGTAATAGGAGTAATGATTCCCTGAGAATTCAAGAAGAAGGTGGGTGGTGGGAGGGAATTGAGAGCAATGTTGACTGTATAACCCTATTTGAGGGGAGGGAATAACAGAATTGTAGGTGAATGGATATGATGGTGTAAGAAATGGCTATAAATAAATACATATACATATAAAATCACAACAACAATAATAGCACAATATCAATATATAACAATAACAATGAGGGTTCTTGGATAAGGGAGGAGCTAAGAAGTGCTGATATCAAAGAGTTCAAGGAAAAGGAAAATATTTTTGAAACAGATTATAGAAGCAATTGTACAATTATGCTCAATTCATCTGAATTACAGAATGTCATGACATCTGTAGAGTTCTCAATAAAATTATCTATATATATATATTCTTTAATTCAATAGGGGTAATGATTACATAATCTTGGGGCTATACTAGACACCACTAAATTGAACACTTTAAAATGGTGAATATTATCTCAAAGAAGACAATTTGCTGAGACCAATGATGAGAATGTACCTCAAATCCTGCTTTGAAATACAAAGCTCTGTACCAGAGGATAGGGAAAGATATTGGTAGCATATTGTTTGAATGAACCTATGGAGAAAAGGGATCTCTCAGACATCATGGCACATAGCAAGCAATTTAATAATATAAGATAAAAGATAAAGCATTTACCTCATCATCATTGAGGATTTGATTCTAGGAATCTAGAATCAACATGTGGTTGACATAGAATTCTCAGTGAAAGCTTTTTTCTGTTCTAAAAGTGGTAATCATAAGAAAAAATAATACAGTATTATGCAACAACTCCTGCAGCTAAGTTTCAATGTTCACTTCTGCATCATTGTGGTAAAATAGTGACTATCTTTATGTGGCAGAGGGGTATACCATAAATTGTCTGTTCTTTTCATCTTTGCAAGCTACATAAAGTAGGAATTTAATATCTCCCTGAAAATATAAAGTCTGGTTTCTAGATATTTTGAATATATGTTCCTAGCAGACCATGGTAACTTCATCCCAGTTACATAATTTTTATGCTGTGTTCAGCCTTCTGCTCCAAAAGGTACTAGGGTGGCAGTAGATTGAGAAAAGGTAAACGGAGCCAGAGTCTCAACCAGACTCTATCCAGCTGCAGAAAAACTAAGAAATACCCTGGGTGACATATACAAGCAGATTCAGGAAAATTAGTAGAGGCTGTGGGGTGGGTTTATGAATCAAGGAGTACTATACCTGTATCTGTTTCCCCCTTTTCTCCAAATGTTGACCTTCCTTTAAATGTGGCATTGCTAGTATCTGTAATTAAAGTTCACTCTGTATAGAGAAAGCCCAAAATTGAGAAAACATGCGCAACCAGTTTCCTGATTAATCATACCTCGGCCTTTGCAGCCTGTGCAGGGTTGTCCTATTGTCAGCCTGCTCCAAACAGCACCAGGCAAGCAGAAATCACTTCTGAAATCTAGCCTACAAAATAGAAGGTGACGAGGGTCAGCTAAAACTTCTAAAGGTAAGCTCATTCCTCTGCAGCTGTTCTTGAGGAAGCCCATAGTGTCTGTCAGCCCATCTGCTACCCACTCCTTCTGCCCCACCTCCACAGAGCAGAGAGATAATGTGGGGAGACAGGGATTGTGACATCAGCAAATGTCCTCAGACTGTTATATGTCAATGACATCCAATGAATTTCTCAGTAGGGGCATTGCCTGTGAAGGCCTCATAACAACCAGCCTTTTGCAGCCCCCAAGCTGAAGCCACATCAGGGGTGGAGGGGCCCCTCTACTGGAGAAGGGACAGCAGACTTCTGGTAGAGGAGCCACAAGCTCTCCAGAGCAGGGTACCATCATGTAGGCGCCATGGAGACTGCTATGTGTGTTTGCTCTCCATGTTGTACATGGCAGAGGTGTTGTCCTCGACTATGCTCCTGTCTGTGCTGCAAGTTCCTCTTCACCTCAGAGAGGAACTGCACCTGCTTCCCTTGCCCCTACAAGGACGAGCGGAACTGCCAATGCTGCCACTGCACCTGCGCCGAGAACCCCAACTGCCACTGGTGCTGCTGCTCTTGGGCCAATGACCCCAACTGCAAATGCTGCTGCACATCCACTAGCAATCTGATGTGCCACTACTATGAAAGTCGCTGCTGCCGCAATGCCACCATCACATTCAAGAGGGGCCGCCTCAAGAGCATCCGTACCTCGTAAGTGCCGGCCGTCTCGAATATGGGATCACATGGGTGACACCAAGAGGCCCTGTGCCAGCTGTAGGGACTATAGGGCAGGCCAGAGGCCCGCTGGACCCAAGAAATAGGCTACCCATTTATAGTAAATGAAGTGCATCTTATTCACTTGAGACTTGAGCCTCAGGTCTGAGTTCAACTCACTGTGAATGGCCATCATGCTCTACTGACCCCTGGTTTCCTTGCCTGTGCATTACAGTTGGGAATACTGAGTGCTTGAGAAATTTACCATGTACCCTGGCATGACCTATTTAAGTCTCCCACCATCTCCATTATAGCCATGCTGAAACTAAGGCTTTGAGAAGTCACCTTTCCTAAAATAACACAACTGGTGAGGTGGAAAGACAGGATTCAGACCTAGAATCCATGCTCTTAATTTTAAAAGAATGTACTAAAGAATGAAAGAGCAATGCCTGCCATGATGTAGTGAGTATGAAGGTTTGCTTAGTATAATTTGCTCTCCCTCTTCCTCCTCTGAACTGTTGATAGCTTCACCCTTAGTGGAGCAAGTCTTGACTTTCATGAGCCACCTCTATGCCTACGGCCTATCAACAAGTAGCGTGACAGCCTGATGTCCCAGAAAGTCACTTTTCCTACCCCACTCTCTGTATGAGCAAGGATCTTCATAATCTCCATATTCTCTAGGCAAAGACCGCCAACGATACACGTGTAGTTGGCTAACATCGGGGTACCGATTAAACACAGCCCTGGATCACAATTTGTACTGCCCTCACGCCTTCCAGCTATGACTAGAATTTCATTTTGTAATGAAGAAGCACACAGAGAGGCATGAACTAATGTTCTTAGGGTCTCCCGGCTAGCTAGTGGTAGAGATGTGTTTTACCCCATTCACCATCACCCTGGACTGCCGGCCAGTGACCTGGAAGGCCTTTCAGAGTCCAAGGAATGGAGAAAGCTGACACACTGTGTTTGCTTCCACTTCCAGTTCTAAGACCGCCTTGCACTTCGGGAGCAGCGATTCCCAGGTGGACCTTGTGAAGCGAGTGCCAGGCAAAAGCAACCTCGTGGACCATCTCACCTGTCCCATGTGCAACCGGCTGCGCCTGCACTCCTTTATGCTGCCCTGCAACCACTGCTTGTGCGAGAAATGCCTGAGGCAGCTGCAGAAGACAGCCGAGGTCACTGAGAACTTCTTCATCCTTATCTGCCCCATGTGCGACCGCTCACACTGCATGCCCTACAGTAACAAGATGCAGCTTCCTGAGAACTACCTGCGCGGGCGCCTCACTAAACGCTACATGCAGGAGCACGGTTACCTCAAGTGGCGTTTCGACCGTTCCTCGGGACCCATCCAATGCCAGGTCTGCCGCGCCCGACGCATCGCCCACAAGCGCTGCCTCACCTGCCGCCTCAACTTGTGCAACGAATGCCTCAAGACCTTCCATTCGGACGCGGCCATGCAGGACCACGTCTTCGTGGACACCAGCGCCGAGGACCAGGATGAAAAGATCTGCATCCACCACCCGTCCAGTCGCATCATCGAGTACTGCCGCAACGACAACGAGCTGCTCTGCCACTTCTGCAAGACTGCCTTACACAATGGCCATGACACCACCAGCCTTATCGATGCCTGCTCCGAGAGGGCCGCTGCACTCTTCAGCGCCATCGCCAAGTTCAAAGCAGGTCCTGGTCCCTTGGCCCCTCTCCCCACCGCCCTATCACACCGCATCCAGGCACGGATGGGGGAAATGGGTTGGAGCGGACTGTCGACCTGCAGCTTTAGTGGAGCTTCCCATGACTTGGGAAGCGCTGAGCTCAGCTCAAAGGCACCTGCAGGTCCACGGTGGACAAGTGTCACTAGACGCTTCACCTGTCTGTGCCTGGATTTTTCTCACATGTAAAATGGGAATACGGATAGTATTGCCCTCACTGGGTTATCGCATCAGGTTGGTTATTCTATGTGCAGCATGCGGAAGACTATGTGGTATAGAACCCACCCTAATGTCTTCATTAGCATCATTATGTCCTCAGAGCTAGTGTTTCCCTGTTGAAAGGTGAAGGATTTAAACTCTAAGAATCTTGTATTCTATAGACCTGACCAAGGTGTCCCTAAAGATGAATTTTTTTTGTTGTTTTCCAATTTGTGGAGGAGGACAGGGTGTGTATGTGTGTGTGTGTGGGGGGGGTGATGGTGGTGGTGGTGAATTAAGTTAGGAAGTATATCACTTTTCAGTTTCTTCCCACAATTTTTAACAAGCTTTTCCCAAAGTTGTGAACAACTATGTACATGAATCGGTAGCAAATAGAGAACAAGAACCTTTGGAAAGTGCGGTATGTTCCTCTTTAGACCTGCCCACAGTATTTTCTATTGGTGCCCATGGCACTTGCTGTGGCGTGGATTGCTGTGATGGCAGCTGGCAAATTCCCAGCCCAGTCGCCCTCACTCGGATGTCAGTGTTGGCTTCATAACATTCAATTGGATAACTGCTCTGTTCTAAATAGTGGCCAACATCTAAATATAGGTTATACACACATAACTCCCCAAGCCCCCAAGTTGATCCTGAATCCTAGAGATGCCACAAGATACAGAATCGCTGTCCCCTTGACTTCTGCACAGGTGCGCATCTTTATAGAAGTAGGAATGGGATGTGGAGTAGGTTTGGAAAAGGGTCTGGAACTCCATCTTTTTCCCCGTGGAATTGCTATTGGGTTCAACCCACTGACCTTTCTGTTAGCAATCCAAACTTAATCCACCGTGTCACAAGGAATCCTTGAACACACACAGAGGCTATTTCTTTAAGGCTTATCAGACTCGACCAAAGTGTGCTTGGTCAAGCTGATCATTTCACTTGATTAAATAGTTTACTCTCTATCCTATAAACATGCCTGAACATATGAGGAGGGGAGAGAGGGCCTCTGTAGGTACATAGGTGTGTCAAAGACAGATGCTGCTAATTGTCATTTCACCTAGGACCTCTCACCAAGGTGAACAGTTCAGGATTCAATTGATTTTCTCAACTGCTGCATTCCTGGAAATATTGTTGGCATTAATTCTGTTTGGGGACCACCAGGGAAGTTTCTAAATTAAACAAAAACAAAGCTGTATAAAATCCATGTTACCAAGCAAATAGATTACCCCCTCAGGTCCTTATGAACATTTTCAAGGTGGGAATTACTACGCCCACGTCTAGACACTGCTGTATTCTCCATCCTGGGAAAGAAACTGCTACTAATCACCATCACAATGAAGATGGGTCTTTAGCAAACAAGAAATCTATAGTAGTTTTCTCAGAGTCTGGGCCACCTAAGAATTAGACAGTGATGTTTCATTCAGTAAAGGGGTCGCCAATACAAATCACGAAGAACTCATCATTCAGAAGAGAGGCTGGGCTACCTCCATGACATCTCCATTTAACTATAGATAAAAAGTGTAGCCTGTTGGTTGCAACTAAAAGAAACAAAAAAGAAAAAATTTACCCAGGTTTTAATCTTGTTGCATGGATCTGCATTTTAAACGAATGCCCAGATGATTTCAAAAGAACCTTGATGTTTCTATAAGCTACTTCAGATGCCTGGATCCCACTCCATGAATTGATTAGTAGCTTGAGCAATAGGGATCTTTAAAATCATTTTATTGGGGGCTCACACAACTCTTAGCACAATCCATCCGTACATCCATCACATGCAAAGCACAAATGTACCTTTGATACCATCATCATTCTCCAAACATTTTCTTTCCACTAAGTCCCTGGTATTGGCTCCTCTTTCTCCACCCCCTCCCTACTCTCTTCTCCCACATGGACCCTTGATCATTTATAAACTATTATAACTTTTTTCCTTTCCAAATGCTGTCTGATGGTCTCCCTTTACCCACTTCCCCATTGTCTGCACCCCAGGGAGAAGGTTATATCTAGATCCTTATAAATGGTTTCCCCTTTCTACTCCACCCTCCCTCCATCCTCCTTGTGCCCCCACTCTCCCCAGTGGTCCTGGATCATCTGCCCGGGACACTCCATGTGCCCCATGTTTCCAGTTCCTATCTGTACCAGTGTTCATTCACCAACCAGAATTGTAGGGTAGAATCCAGATCATGATTGTGAGAGGGAGGAAGCATTTTAAAACTAGAGAAAGATATATGTTTCATTTTTGCTACACTGTGTAACAATGGTGCTACCCTGGCTCATCTCCTCCCCCTTACAGAGCGATGGTTTTTAAAGAGATCCTCCAGGGAATCTTAGTGTGCAGAATCAAAGCTGAGAAACACTGGATCACAGAGAATTCCAAAATTTAGTGACTTGCTGATCCAATGATGTCGATAGGCATCACCAGGGAGATTGTTATAAATGCAGAATTGCAGACCCCATTCCAAACTTATTGTACCAGAATCTATTTTTAACATGATCCCCATGAGATTTTGTTCATATAGGTTTAAATCCAGCCACACACTGCCTCATAGCTATAGATCCAATTCAGACCAACTACATCTGAATTTCAGCAGGTAAAGTCCAAAGAAAATAATGTTTAATGTCTCATAGGCTATTTGAGAACCATAGCTCTAGCAATTAAGAAGGGGACCCATGGAGTTAGATAAATAAAATTGGGACCAGGCCCAAATATACACGTTTTTTTTTTATATGACACTGGACAGTCACTGCGCTTTTCTGATTCTTTTTTCAAACACCAATGAGGTCAATATCTCCTTCAAGGAAAAATCTGTATATGTTTCTATTAGCCCTGGCTAATAAGAAGGAACCCTAGTACATATGGTATTCAATTGAATAGGGTGTGGTGGGGAAAGATGGAGATGTGTAGTGGAGGGATGGGGCACTAACCCACCCAAGGGGAGCATATTGTTTATATTTCCACAGGGAAAGAGGGATCAAACTTTTACCCAGTGTTCCAGGATGGCAAGGAGCGGGAAGTCAGTGGAGGGGTATGAGGACCCAGCCCCAATCCCAACTACATGGACAGCTGCCCAAGAAGAATTTACTTTACAGGACAGCACTGAAGCTGCAGCTTGGGGAGAGGGACATGTCTGACCAGAGCATATGGAAGCAAATGAAGGGGGAAGGAAGAGAGAGTGGAGCGCATCCTGGTCCACTAAGCCTCGAAAATGATCTCCTCATTCAGAACAGCCAATGCACAGAGAAGACCATATCGCTGGCTCCACTATGAAACACAGCATCCCTCGCTGACCCAAGGCCCTATACGGACAACAATGGAGAAGCAGGGTCAGGAGGGCACCTGGTCAGACCTCACCCCACCACACCGAGGCAAAACGCTAAGAGCGTGAGACAGAGCAACAAGAGGAGCAGAACATGGAGTTCCCAAGGAAGTGCCAAGGATATACTTTTAGACCACGATGTGGCATCCCATCAGACTCAACCAGGGACGCTCCTGGAGGTCAACAAAGAGACCTTGAACTATTTACAGGTTTTTATTTTGTTACTAGTGTTTTGGGGTGTTTTTTACTTCTTTATATTTTCTTTCTGGACATTGGACTTTTGTTGTCATTATCTTGTTTTCTTTTGTTGCTTTGTCTTGTGTTGTCTCGTTCCCCTTTTTCTGTACCTATCATTATCTCTGTAAGTCTATCTAGATAAGATAGGCTGGATGGACAGTCTGGAGGAGAAAACAATGGGACTGGTGGTTCCCGGGGGGACAAGGGAGATGAGAAAGTGGGGAAAAGGAGTGGTGTTCACCAACCCAGGGTTAATGGAAAAACAAGTGATTCAAAATCAGTGGCAAGATGGGTGTGAGAGGCCTGATAGAGAGTGATCAAGAATAATGTAACAGAGAGGAAGTACTGAAACCCAAATGAAGGCTGAGCATGATAGTGGACAAGAGGAAAGTAAAAAGGAATAGAGGAAAGAACTGTGAGGCAAAGGGCATTTATAGAGGACTAAATACAGGCATGAACTTGGTTAAATATATTTATATATGATGGGGAAATAGATCTATGTACATATACTTATAGGGTTAGTATTAACACAGTAGACAGACATTGGGTCTCCACTCAAGTACTTCCTCAATGCAAGAACACCTTGTTCTATTAAATTGGCATTCCATGACACTCACTGTCCTGTCACAATGGCTGAAGACAAATGTGTGCATAAGCAAAAGTGGTAAAGAAAGCTGATGGTGCCCAACTATCAAAGATACAGCGTCTGGGGTCTTAAAGGCTTGAAAGTAAACAAGCCGTCATCTAGCTCAGAAGCAACAAAACCCACATGGAAGAAGCACACCAGTCTGTGTGATGAGGAGGTGTCAATGGAGTCAGTTATTAAGTATCAAGAAACAAAAATCCTATCACTGCATTCCCACCTTCCTAATATGATCAGTGAGTCAAATGTGTACATAAGCAAATGTGGTGAAGAAAGCTGATGGTGTCTGGCTATCAAAAGAGATAGCATCTGGGATCTTAAAAGCTTGAAAGCAAACAAGCCACCATCTAGCTCAGAAGCAGTAAAACCCACATGGAAGAAATACATCAGCATGTGTGACCAAGAAGTGTCGAAGGGATCAGGTATCAGGCATCAAAGAACTAAAAATTGCATCATTATAAATGAGGGCGAGTACAAATTAGAGTCCCAATGCCCATCTGTAGGTGAAGCAACGTCTCCTTACCAAAGGGTCACAGGAAAGAGATGAATCAGCCAGGATGCAGTTTGACAACAATGAAATATGCAATTTTCCTCTAGTTCTTAAAGGCATTCTCCCTCCCACTATCATGATCTCCATTCTACCTTACAAATCCGGTTAGACCAGAGGATGTACACTGGTATTGTAGGAACCAGAAACAAGGGGAATTCAGGACAGATGATCCCTTCAAGACCTGTGGTCAGAATGGTGATACCAGGAGGGTGGAGGGAAGGTGGGGTAAAAAGGGGGACTGATCATAAGGATCCACAAATAACCTCCTCCCCCGGGGTATGGACAACAGTGAAGAGGGTGAAAGGAGACATTGGACAGTGTACAACATGACAAAATAATAATAATTTATAAATTATCAAAGGTTCACATGGGAGGGGGGAGCAGGGAGGGAAGGGGAAATGAGGAGGTAATGCCAAGACCTTAAGTAGAAAAGGAATGTTTTGAGAATGTTGATGACAAAAAATGTGCTTTGCATACAATGGATGTATATTTGGACTGTGATAAGGGTTGTATGATGACCCCAAATGATATTTTAAAACATTAAAATGCAAAGAAAGAGGAGCCCTAGTAACACCATGGCTACACATTCCGCTATTACCCAAAGGTTGGGAGTCAGACAGGATCGTTGCTCCAAAGGATAAGCTAATCTGTGTCCATTAATATTACCACCATCCTGTACCATGCCTTCCTTTGCTAAACAGTATTCAGCATTCTATAACAATGCCTAAATGGAATAATTCTATCAATAGAATTATCATATGCCCCATGAGAATGCTTTACAAAGTTCACCAATAAAGGAGTAATGATATCTCTAAGGAAGACTGGAAGAATATATGTCATAAATAACTGAATGGATTTTGAATTTGCATTTAATTATAGCACTATTATACAAGTGAGCTCTTTTTAAGAATCATTTTATAGGGGGCTTGTACAACTTTTATCACCATCCATCCATCCATCCATCGATTGTGACAAACACATATGTGCATTTGTTGCCACCATCATTTTCTTTTTACTTGAACCCTTGGTATCAACTGCTCATTCCCCCCCATCCCTCCCCTTTCTTCCTTCCTTCATGAACCCTTGATAATTTATTAATTTTTTTCATGTCTTACACTGACCAGTGTCCCCTTTCACCCATTTTTCTATTGTCCATCCTGTAGGGATGAGGTTAAATATAGATTACTGTGATTGGTTTCCCACTTTCTCCCCCCATGTTTCCCTTACCCTTCTAGAATGTTACTCTCATTAGTGGTCCTGAGAGGTTTATCTATCATGAATTCTCGGTTTCCAACTCTTATCTGTACCAGTGTACAGCCTCTGATCTAGCCAGATTTGTAAGGTAGAATTAGGGTCATGATAGTGTTGGGGTGGGTGAGGGTGGGAGGAAACATTAAAGAACTAGAGGACAGTTGTATGTTCAT
>PVJH01033863.1:0-21178 GCA_004026705.1 Nesogale talazaci | reverse complement strand
CCAAGTCCAATTCGCTAACCCCTTTCCCCTCTGCCCTGTGGGAACACTATTTGGACTGTGGAATACTCGGGAAGCTTGGCACAGACCCCCTCATAGACAGGAAACCCTGTAGTCCCTAGGCCAACTTCCAAACTCTCTTTATCTCTTCACACTTTTTAATCCTCACACACCCTTTCCTGACCTCCTGCAGAAACAGACATATAAAAAAAACAAACAAATAAAAAGACAACAGGCAAACCCAGGCCTTTAGAGCACACACACAAACTCACCAAAGTGCAGCTCCCATAGCAACAAGATGCCATAAACACACCAAAGCCAAACCTCTATCCTTGTGTTTTCACCTCCCCTGCCCCTCCCTTTCTGCTCTGTTCTGCCTTAACTTCCTGTTAGTTACTTACTCTTTTCTTGTGTTCACCATTCCCTTTCACTAGTCCTCTCCTAGTGAAATACACTTCTGCATTAGCTGTTCTTATTTCAACTCTTACAACTCTTTTTCCAATCTTCCTCAAACTTTTTGGCCTATCCATAAGGCCATTTATTATTAATACTATCACTTATACCTTACTCTCTTGCTTCATCTTCCCCAACTATCCATCTCTCTTGATATTTCTTCATTTCCCCACCTTTGGATGTCCGGCCCCCTGAGAACATCGGAGAGGATACCATTACACAGAAACCAATACAATGAAAACAGTACTCAGAGTAACACAGAAAGAGAGGAGAAACCAAGACACAAGCTCAATCTCTCTCTCTCTCTCTCTCTCTCTCTCTCTCCCTCTCTCTCTCCACACACACAAAGAGATGGCTTCATTAGATAATAGCAGGTTGGAGAGAAGATAGGATTGATGTATTGTGTTTGGGCCATTTCAAAAAAATATGGCTACTAAATGCCTATAGATAGATACATACAACATATAGATTAGAAATGTAAGACCAGTGACAAAGTTTGGGAGAAATCAGTGAGGAAAAAAATAGGAGTCCATTTCACACAGAGAGGTTGGAATCCAAAGAGGAAACAAAAGATGAAGGATGGATACAAATTCTCACAGTAGCAATTTCAGTAGACACACACACACATAGAACTTGATGGAATAGTTTAAAGCAAGAATGGACAAATACAGATAACTTCTAGAATGCAATACTCATTTCCACTGAAAAAACATTGAGTGAATTAATATCTCTCTAAAATAAGTGTTGATAAATATTGAACTCAAAATAAAAATGTCAAATTCAGTCAAAATATACAAAAAACGCTCTGATATCCTCACCAACAAGGACTTTTATCTTTAGGGTCTTTACCTTACAAGTGGAGCTCTAGCCATTCGTGCTCAGCATACTGCATTGGAGAAATCCACTGCTGGACTATGACTTCTGCACGGAGGTCCTTCTGATAAGAGGTCCTTGCATTTGATCATTTACTTGGCCAGAAATAATGAAATCTTCAGAGAGAAAAAAAATGTTCCAACCAGAACAAAACGATACAGATTATTCAAGGTTCATAATACATGGTATTTTATTGCGTTGTTGCTAGTTTTATATTAAATCGTATAGTTCACAAAAATAGTTTATCAAGCTGTTCCAAATATGTATATGGACAAATAGTTTATTCATGCATTATAGCATCCTGTGGCATTTTAAATTATCACAATCATGTTGCGTGGAATAAGAAAACTGTAACCATGACTTTAATAAAACCTAATTTTATCCCTGCATTAAATTTATATATAAATCAGGCAGCATAAATAGTAATTATTAAAAGTAACATATTATGATAGAATATAAAAAGACCTTGAGTTAGAAAACCAGAAAGGAAAATAACATGGAGCAATTTTCAAGATCCAATAACTGAAGGAAAAGCAAAAAACCATAAAACTAAGCCTCTAGCTGCAATCCAGCTACTCATTGAGAGAAAGATATAAAGAATATATATCTTACAGGTATATATTCTTAAAGAATTTCAATCTCAGAAACCCTGTTTAAGGTAACAACTCAATGAAACCATGGTCAGGTGTAAAGATTAGGGATAACATTTCATTAATGTGAATTCTAAAACATTTTGTTGTGCCCATGTGGACTCTCTACACAGAGACAACAGTTTGAACAAAGGAATACTTCATGTTTGCAATCAGAAAGGATATGTCTCATAATTATATGGTGGGAAAATAATTTGAGAAGTTGAATTAAATAGCAAAATGAAGCTTCAGATCTGATGACTAATAAAGAACTCATGGTATGCAAATGATGCATCCTTACTTGTTGAAAATATAGCGGATATGAAACACCTTCTGATGAACATCAATGAATCTGTCTCTTCATTATGGTTTATACTTCAATGCAAAGAAAACAAAACCCCTCATAATTGGTCCCCAATCAAAAACAACACAATAATAAATGGGTAATATTTTAACCATGTTTTCATTTTCCTTGGTTCCACAATCAATACCTTTCAATAAATCAAATCAGCTGCCAAACATTAACATTTTTAAAATGTTAAAAGTATCAATCTGAATACCAAGGTGTGCCAGATCCAAACTCAAAAGAAAATTCATTGCTGCTGAGTTTATGTCGCCTCGTAGAGACTGTAGAGGAGATAGTAGAATTGCCCCCTATGATTTTCTGAATCTGGAACTCTTTGTGGAAATAGATAACCCAATTTTTCTCTCTTGGATTGGTGGGTGGTTCTGAAATACTGACCTTGATGATTGCAGTACAACACATAACCCTGATGCCAAAAAGGCTATTTTGACCCAAGCTATGTGATTTCCAATCACCACAGATGCATGCAAAAGCTAGGCAATGAATAAAGAAATACAAGAATTTATGAATTTGAATACGATGTTGCCAAAGAATAATAAATATAAAATGGACTTCTAATCACAAAGTCAGTCGTTTGAACCCACCAGGACCTTCTAGGATGGAAGATGAGGCCCCATAAAATGTTATAGTCTCAGAAAAAGGTTTACTCTACCCTGCAAGGTCACTGTGATTCAAATTCAGTTGAATGCCCTGGGATTTTTGGTCTCAGAAATATATGTCAATGAAGAAATAAAGCCAAGATACTCTTTAAAAGCAGGGATGCCAAGATTTGTCTCCTGTACTTACGATATGTTATCAGAGGAAGCTAACCATAAAGAAAGAATTTATACTTGGTAAAATACAGGATAGGCTAAAGAAGAAGAACCTGAACAAGATGCACCAATTGCCTTCTGTAAACACAAATGCCATTGTGAAAATCACACAGAACTAGACATTTCCTTCTATTGCACATAGGGCAGCTATGAGGTACAGCTGACTCATAAGCACCTATTCAGAAAGAAAGAGAATTCCTTTGGGTAACATTTAATTAGATCTAGAAAATTTAATAGAGTATATAGTTTAAAGAGCTCTGGTGGTATGCTGGTTACACATTAATTTTCTAACCACAAGGTCAGCAGTTTGAAACCACCAGCCACTCTGGAGGAAAAAGATGAAGTCACCATTCCACTAAAGCGTTGGTTTTGAAAAATCAGAGGGAAAGTTCTACCCCGTCCTAAAGGTTCACCATGAGTCAGAAATAATGCATTTATTTGTTTTTACATATATATGTATATCATTAATAACAATGCCAGTTATAAAGACAAGAAACCTTCCAGGTTGAAAACAAAAAATGACGGATCATAATTTACAGACTGTTTGCTTGTGTCAAACATATTCCAAATTATTTTTGTATGTGAATTTTAAAAATCAACAAAAATTATGTAAAATCAAATAATGCTACTGAATTCTGAAAACATGTAAATTTTAATACATTTCTAGGTTCTGGAAACTAATTTAATTTTCAACAATTTATTAGGTGAATGCGGCATATAAGTGCTAGAAGTACTTTCATATTTGAAATTTGAAGGATATATTGTTTTCAAATAATGTATCAGAAAATGTGATGAAATTGGATCACCATATATATTAAAATTTGATTTCATTTTTAAGAACATATACTTAAGTAATAGTGTAAAATTTATTATACGGTTCACTTTTCACTCAGTGATCTCTTTGTAATGTTTATAATGGATATTAATTTATTAAATTTAATAAAATAATTTAAATATTGACTAGCATCAAAGTACTACTGATATGTGAATTCAATTCCTCAAATCTGTATTATAAAAGTTTGCTCTAGATTACTAATATACTGTAGTGCCTAAAATTTTATATAGATACTGAATACAACCGCTACTAAATTCTATCTTAACTACGCTACAAGTATGTGATCTATTCTTTCCTTCTTTCCTTAGAATTATCCTTAATTTTCTTGAGCTCTGTCCCGCTTAATATCATTTCATATATTTTTATCTCTGTTATTCTTCTCTCTGTCTGCATAAAGGAAAATAAATTGACAAAACTCACCTTATAGCTTATTTAATTTATAAGTTGAAAGGATTAGAAAAGATCTCTTTCAAACTTCTCATAATTAAAAATGTACTTCATAAGAAAAACATACTTCATAACCAGGATGCTTATTGCTCTCAATTTCAGCATATGTATACATACTTCAGGTATAAACATTCTTGAACTACCAAAGTCTGCATGGTTCAGAATTAGAATGGAACCTCTCATTATGATCCATGCCACACTACATTTCTTCATATAATACAGCTTCTTTGATGATTTGATCAATAAAATCACTTGTCTGCTATGGTGTGTTTCTGTGGTGACTGGTGTGTTGCTGTGATGCAGAGAGTTATGTCACTAGTGTTTCAAATACCAGCAGTCACCCAAAGTGAACAGGTTTCAGCAGGACTTCCAGACTAATACAAAATGAAAAAGGACTAGCCTACCCACATTGGAGGAAGAAGCTGCTGAAAACCTTGTGCATAGCCTGGAAGCATTTTCAAATACACACATAAAATCATAAAAAAGATCATCTGCATTTTACATTTTCATAAGTAGCCATGTCTCAGTTACTTATGCTCTATCCTAGGGACAATTATGATTGCCTTGTGAAAATGTTTTCAGAGATTAAAAGAGAGCTTAAAAACATTCTACTAAAAGAGGCTGGATGGAGAAATTGTACTTGTTTAGCCACACCAATTTGTGCAATAATAATTGTCCAGTTTTCATAATTTTAAATTCTGGCGAAATATACCAGAAAGAGATTAACGCTGGCTTTTTCTTATATGGGGAAGAGAGAAAATCTAGTTTTGTTTTACTGTCTATGTATGTAACATCTCTGAATTTTATTTTCATCTCCCTTCACACTGCATGTTTTCAGGACTCTGGTGTTCTGTTGAATGTAGCTATATCTAAAGTCATACATATTTCCTTTTGAATGCTCATTTTAGAATTCTGTGCCTTGGTGACTGCTCACACACTGTTAGCAATGAAATTGCTTACATTCAAACTTCTCTCTGCACCCTGAGGTCTCATCTTTGTTTCAAAAAAGCTAAATCCAACTTTACGGTGGGTGAAATCTACACCAATTTTATTTAGGAACAATCATTCTGCCAAATGCTCCAAAGATATCTTCTTTCTTGGTTTTGTGTCTGTCATCTTTTTATGCTATTAGGGAGATATTTATAGCATTTATTTACTCTAATTGCTCCTTTCTTAGGAGAGTTCTATTAAGTATATAGCAATTTAACCACCTTCATTAGATGATGTTCATCTAAAGGATGTGGCATTCAAGTCATTTGTTGCAATTATCTTTTTATTTTCCATTTAATTTTTATTTCTTCATTCAATTATTTGCCTTCTTAATATATTCTCTTGATTTGGGAAGTAAATTCTGTGTACTTCCAATTTTTTTAATAAAATGCACACCTTCACTTCTCTGTTGGAATAATCTTATGTGCATTTTATATTCCCATTAAGTAAGCATCTAGTCTGGTTCCCTATGAGTTTCAAGCCACTTGTATTTTCCCAGATTGCTGCATGTTTGATATCCTCTTTTTCTTGCATTTAAATCTTGCTTTAATTCCATTGCTTTATTCTTGATACATGTTCTTTAAAAAAAAAACATATCCCCCCATCTGTAATAACTATGTCACCTTTCAAATCATGCAGAATCTATTGTTTCTTTTGAAGTATTTTGTCATAGTATATCAATCCCAAATCTATCCATTGCCATTAACATCTTAGAATAGCAGCTTTGAACTTTATGGAGTGGCTCCTCAGTTGCTCTTAGAATGGACACTGTCTGTAGCTTTAAAGGTCATGTCTCTCAGGCTTACAGAATACTGGCTTCCCTATGAAGCCTTCTGGTTTTCTTTCTGTGATTATTGTCGGTCCCATCAGATTAATGTTAGCATCACTGTGATCTAATAATAAATAAGGTGAGTCCTTTTTTCTGAATGTCTAGTTAAAGAACAACTGGACTCAGTACTTTGTTTACTCTTTTATTTCCTTACCCTACTTATTCTGTGAAGATTTCATTTCATGTTCACAGATATTTAATCTGTTTTAGAAGCTTTCAATCTCCTCCCACTGCCCCCTGGAAAATCAGTCTCTCCTTATCTATCTTAAGTAGTCTTCCTGGCTTTGTTTTGCCTTCATTTGACAATACATTTTGTTTGCTAGTAAAACTATAGCATATAATTAAACCATTTCAGTTCTCTAAAGGAAATAATATATTATTTATAATATAGATAGATAGATGTGTTTTTTCATATAAAATGAAACAACAAGTTCTAGTCTCCCAATTCGTAGCACTAGCTGAGAAGCAGAGGTAACGAACAACAACAGAACTGTAAAATGTGGCTTTTTTCAAGGAAAGCCTCTAATTTGACTTTGCCTGCATTTCAAATTCACTTAAAGATGCAGGCAGAAAGTTGTAGTGGTCTGCACCCCCTAAAATAACAGCCAACAAAACCCAATGGAGCAATTCAACTACGTAACTCAGAGGTTCACTGGGAGTCAGAATTGACTTCACAACAACTAACACATCAACAGCAATTTCACCTTGTAAGGTCATGTATTGTTTAAATTCAAGCAGAAATGGTTTCTTCCCCAAATCCTAGACTATCTACCATCTTATATATGCTTCATCTGTTTTTGAAAATGTATTCACTATGCCACCCTCATTGATTTTTCTTTTTTTTTTCCCCTCTTCCTTCAATTTCCACTTCTTCAAAGTCATAGCTTATATCAGTTTGACACTCACCGTTTTAAATAATGTTGCAAAACTTCTTGATAAAAACATGTAAAAGATGTGTGTGTGTGTGTTTGAAAGAGAGAGAAACACTATTGCTAAAAGCATGAGGTGGAAAGGAGACAAAGAAGGTATGCTAATATTTTGCTCCTAAATTTCATAGAATTAACTTTAAAAGTTCATGGGTCACACTAGACTATATTATATCTCTTCCATGAAAATCTATTTCTGCAGAGCTGATCACATATCAAAGCAAAGATTTAGTGCTTACTACAGATAATCAAATCATATAAGCAAAAGAAGAAATATTTGAGTATTGATAAATAAATTGATACTGAATGAAGCATGCTTAACTGTCGTCCTCAATTCACCAATCACAGAAGCCAGGTAAAAGGATTTAATTCTTAAGGAAAAAGCAAGACATTAGCACTTCCTGTAAATACTGCTTCTTAGTTCGCTCTCTGCTCTATCTCTCAGGAAGCACAGTGACAGCAAGAGCAGATTATAGCTTCCTCTTTCTTGTGTTACTGGAGCTCTCACAGTACACGGTTTATATTATAGACCTAACACATCGTGAAAAATAAAAACATGAATCAAGCAAATAAAGTGGGCAGAGATATTAAAGGATTTGGGGGGAGGTCAGGGGAAGAAGAGATTTGCTAACTTTAATAAAAAGAAAAGCAAATTTAAGTTAGCTAAGGAGAAGATAGCTGGCACAATAAATTCATTTATTAAAACACAAAAAAATACTAATTAGAATTGCTTTATTTTTAGATATGAGAAAGTTATGGTATTTGCATATTAGTGGTTGGATATCCAATAAGAATGTGATTTTATCTGTTTTATTTTCACTTTAAGGTTCAAAAATGATGATGTTTCTTGGAAAGAAGAGAAACTAGAAATTTAGAGGAAACAAGCTTAAATCTGGCAGGACTGGATAGAGTTCAGTTTTATTATATACAGGGCTTCAAACTTTTACAGAAAAATGAAATGAAAAGATAATGGATTTTTTTTTCAAAAACTTCTTGGAGCCATTTTAAACCTAATGTCAGAACCAAACCCACTTCATCAAGCACCACCAACAACAAACAGTTGAAATCACTTCTCCCTGAGTGCAGGGAAGACTAGAAGATAGCCTTCCACCATTCTTATATTGCAGACAGATCCTGAGTTTACTCGTGTTTATGGTGTAATGCAACAAAATATACACTTACGGTTTAATGCAAAAAAACCCTAATAACTGAAACACTTGGGTAAGTTGGTTAAAAAAAATTCTGGTCTTTTACGTGTAAAAGGACATTTGAATTTCAAGACCAGAATAATATTTGTTAATAAAAATATAGACATTAAATGAGCTCTAAATAAGTGGTAATGTGTTTCACAAAAGATAGAGTAAAAATGATCTGAGTATGACATAAGACATTTCCTTCAGTAAAAATATACCTTTGATTTTTATAGTTGACAAATTTTACATCAGAGACTGAAGAAATATGGGAATATAAGGTCCATTTCTAACTTTAAGGAACTTTGACATTTAACTCTTTGCCTTATTAGCATAAAATGAGCTCCTAATAAGATGACCAGACGTCCTGCTTTTTAACAATTTAACAACGTCTCGCTGCATTTTAAAATTAAAATAAATATATTACAATATTATTTTTGCATTCTATGAAAGTTTTTGTTGCTTCATAGACCAAATTTTTAATCAAGAACACCCCCCACAAACTCCCTCCCCATCAACGGTGTCCCGCTTAAAATATGGTCACTTTAAATTGATATTTTTTTTTTAAGGCATCTCTGCTCTGGTGGTGGGAGTAAGCGGCCCAGCCTTTGCTCCTGTGAGCGGGAATTGAACCTCTATCCCAGTGGACCGCTGTCCCGCGCACAACCACTATGCCACCGGGGCTCAGCCTAAATTGATGATATTTTAAATGACCCTAAAAAGTAGTGCTGAGCCAAATGGAGGTTATAGGTGGGATTCTGTGAGGAGTGACAGGCCAATATTCAATATTGTAAGAAAGTTGACAATGATATTTTTATATCTAAGATTCATATCAGAGGGATTATGCACACTGGTTAGACCTTCTAAAGCTGATCTGTTGTCATAACCGGTACTTGAATTGAAAGAAATGATTTGCCTACAGTTTGAGGTAGACAATGTATTGATTTATAAATTCCGACTGAAGGTGAAGATATGGGGTAGCTCTGAGTGGGAATTAACTTAATAGCTATATGTTTTGATTATATTTATTTATTTATTTATATTTTTTTGAAGGGAAAAAAAAGCATTGGGACTAGGACTCTAGTCAAGGGTTTGGGTTTTTAAAATAAGATTCCATTGTAGTATTACAAAAGAAATAAGAAAATTTGGGACCAGAGATTCCATTATTATAGAATTTGTTACACATGTAATTGAATGAGCCTATTAACTTTCATGAACTCATTTTTATACAGGTACACAGTCCTAAATTCAATGATACCATATATGTATGTATATGTGTATATATATACATACATATATATAAATAAATGGATGTGATTGGAAAATGAGTGTAGTATCAGATTTGCTTTAAATGACACAATAAGATTAGTGAGTAGTAGATATCTTTTCTAAAAATATATTTTAAAGATTTGTAAATATTTTTGACCCTGAAAAAGATACCAAAATTCATGATCACTTCTATTATTTTGTTACAAGTCAAGATTAAGTTGGAAGCATGCAACCAAAACATATGTTGACAATTCCTAAAGTAAATGAATTTATCATGGTAAAAGTGTGAGGAAGACAGACTTACAGTATTAGTGGGCACAAACTGAGCCTAAATACTTAATGGAATGCTAAGGGTTTAGTGTAAGCTGGCCTGAAAACCTAGAACCCCAGTGAGCCATGTCACAAGATTATGAGCGGTCCATTTTGCAGACCCTTGGCTTCATGAGAAAGATTAGGGGGAAGGAGGAGATCAGTGAGAGTCTAGCTGAGGGATGCAGGACCAAAGAGAAGGTGCAGCTCCTACTTCAGCAGATCCATGAAATGCTGTCTGGATTGTCTCACCTACGAAACACGACCTGTCAGTTAACATAGAGGAAGAAAATAAAAGGCCTTTAAGAGGATGAAGATAGTACAAGGTTGTAGTGATGCAATTTTTATATGTCTGCCAATTTTCAAAAATCCTAAATTCCAAAGTGCACTTAAATTGGTGTTTGGCTTTTAAATTAATCTTCTCTAAAATGCCACATTCCAATGCATATGTGTAAAGCAAGTATCTGACACAGAGTTGAAAAACTGTGAAGATTTCCAAGACTGTACATCATTATGGAAGCAGACTGCCTCATCTTTTTTCCTATGAGTGGCTGGCAGGCTCAAAACACTGGCCTCTCATTTAGCAGGCGAGTGCTTTTATCCCTTGTGACACCAGAGATTCTTCTGACATGAAAGTAAAGTTAAACAAAACTGCATATATCTGTTGTAACTTACCTACATATTTGACTTACAGACACACTTTAGGGAAAGATCTTATTTACAACCCAGGAATATGAATAAGTAATTTGTTCTAATTCCTTAAATGGAATAGTTTAATAGTTTAAAGATATTTCTAGGAAAGAAACACTATTTAAATTCACTATAAACACTATTTAAATTCACTATAAACCAAATTCACTGCCACTGAATCTATGGCGTCATAGCAACCTTATAAGACAGGATAGAACCGTTCCTGTGATTATACTAGACTGTAACTCCTGTCCTGTGCTGGCAGATTTGAACTAGTGGACTTTTGGTATATCTATAAGTATAGATAATAAATGGTTAGATGTTGTTGTTTGGGGCTTTAGAGTTGATTCCAGCTCATAGTGACATTATGGACAACACAAACAAATTCTTCCTAGTCCTCAGAAATCCTCACTTTTGTTCTGATAGCTGAGCCCATTGTTATAGCCTTTGTGTCGATCTGTCTTGTTGAGAACTTTCTTTTTCACTGTCTGTACACTTCTCCAAGCCTAATGTCACTCCCCAGAGACTGTTCTCTTCTGACAACATGCCAAATGTATTTGAGACAAGGTCTTACCTCCAAGGAACATTCTCCCTGTGCATCTTCCAAGACATATCTTTATACTTTCAATATTTTTTTTGCCAGTACTATAATTCAAACACACCTATCCTTTACTTGATGTTTAACTTTCACCTGCATATGAGGAAATTGAAAATACTGGTGGTTTGGGTGAAACACATCTTAGTCCTAAAAGTATAATTCTTGTTTTTCAACATGTTAAATAGCTCTTGTGCTGCAGATTTACCCACTGCAATGTCTCCTTTGATCACTTGACTTCTTTGTCCATGGCGTTGACTGTGGATCCATGCAAGACAAAACCCCTGACAGCTTCATTCTTTCTCCAGTTTTCATGCTGTAAAAGCAAAACTTACATTAAATACAAAGTTATTTTTCTCATCAATTAAATATAGAAATACTTTGAAAAAAATCTATTTAGATCTATTTATCTCCTTTTTTCTTGATTTACTTTTCTATGATGCATTTCATCATTATACTTTAGGGTAGCTTCCATGCATATCAACATTTTGACCAACAAAATGATAACCTTAATGTTTTGTCTTAGAAAATGTCCAATTTGGGATTCCCTTTCATTGAGCATATTTTACTATTAGAGCTGCTGAGCAATATAACTTTTATCAAGGAAGGATGTGACAAGTTAATATATGTCAGCTCAGTACATGGACAGAAATGCTGTTGAAATGCCCTTTATGAATTGAGAAAGTTCTATTTTGGAGGTGAATCCTATCAATGTTAAATTTTATTTTCTTTCATCCTTGAAAATTATCAGATTGACCTACAGTGATTATTTCAAAGTAGTATTAAAAATAAAAAGAAGCATCAGTGAATATAATGTGAAAGAGCAATCATGCAGAATTTAAGATTAACTAATTATAGAGAAATTACATATAAAAGATATATTTATCACTGAAAATAATTAGCCATTATAAGTAAGGCAAAATGAATTGCAAATTATGAAAAGGCTACTATAAAAAAGCTACTATAGACTATGATTTTAGTTCAATAACCTTATTTTATTTTACAAAATAACATGCTGCTTACAAGATGAATTACTAAAACATAGAGTTTGAATGTAATTGACAGTAGTAAGTAGTGAAAGAGAGAAATACAGGAATGGAAGTAGATCCCAGTCTCCTGTCTATCTACGCTCTTTATTTTATATGATGAAGTCAGGTTTGGATATTAATAAGGATATCACTTAATTAACGAAGAGGATTAGTGAATGTCTAGTCTCTATTCCCATAGTAACATGAATGGGAACAAAGAGCTATTATTGATTGGCTGACATTCTTTGCCCAGATTCCATTATCAAAAGTGGTACCTAAAGTAGAAGACAGAATGGGTGCTCAAAAGATGGTGAGCTTGGAGGATACAATCGGGAAAGTAGATTCATATTGGGAAGTTGGAAGGTAAAATATGGATTTCTATGTCACTAGTATACTTGAAACTAACTCTTTCAATATCAGACTAAAGGAATATTGTTAATATGGCAGGAAGATTGTTGAGATAGTTTCCCCTTCCTGAAAGCTAGAGATATTCATACAGAAATTATCCCCACAATATTTAAGCACCAGTAGTTGACTTCTATAAGAGGGCACTCAAATAAAATGGGGAAAATTTAAAAGATAGATACTACTTAGTTATAAAGTCTAAACTAAGATGTGTCATTAGCCTGACAAAAAATATGATCCTGTAAAATATGCAATTTAATTTCCACCCAGTTGTCTGTATCATGTCAAGACTTTCCTGACAATATCCTAAGCACTTTTTAATTATCATAAACATTGTTTATAGCTATAGAAGCTATTAAAATAGACACCTAAAAACAGTTTGTAAGTAGCTAACGGCCCATCTCTGCCCTCTTTTGGGATTCACAAAAATTGTCCACATCTACAAATCAAAATAGTAATGCCTGGGAATGATACTAATAAACAAACTCAGGGATCCTGTCTGTACTTTGACGGATGCCACCCTGGTTAGACAGAGTCTGCCAAGAGTAAACGTCCTTTTTCTCTGGATTTTTCATTGTGCTTTGCCCATTCCAAATTTACCCCCATAATGTCTTATTTTCCAGTTTTCTTTGTCTCTTGGTTGCAGCAGTTCTTCTAAAAGTAAATATATTTATTCTTCCTGAAATGAAAACTCTACTAAGGTAAACATTCTTTCTAAAGCATACATTTTATTTTGAGTAAGTTGTGTCCATAAAGTTAATGATTGGATATTAATTTGGAAGACAAAGATAACTTCATTTTAGGAAATAATTGTATTGGATTGCTGTTTTCAGTATAATATATTTATTAACAAGAAAAATAGAAATATTATTTTCTGTACATCACCAAAGCTTTCTATAAAGGAGTGAAACATTACAGTGCTATATTTAGATGTTGCATAGGGTTCTTTAATAAGTATTAATATGCTCAATGCACATCCTTCACAGAACTGAAATGTTTAAAACATTGAAAATAATGAATATTTGAGGCCCAGTCTCTTCTTTCATAGGATTCCTATTAAGTAGATGAGAAAATATATGATCCAAATGATTGCAATTAGTTTAGTAGTATGAAATGCATTTTAAGAAAATGTTCAGAAATTGCAATTAGCGTTATTTTGCAAAAAGTAGGAGCTGTTATCTTCAAATCAGGGGAGAATATATATATAAGTTAAGGAGGTGTATGTACCATTCTAATTCAAAGGAAAGTTTCCTTTTGGGTAGGCTCTGCCCCAAACATAAATGAATGTTCCTATAGCATGTGCTAACTTGCTCTAAGGTCTTAGTCTCTCTCTCTCTCGCTCTCTCGCTCGCTCACTCATTCACTCCTCTTTTTCCCTTTTGCACCCTCTCTCTGACTTTGCACACTTCTTGCCACCTGACTTAATGATCATGCTTACTGTGTCTTGAGACATATGCCTGTAGAAATAGCTAGTGTATATCCAGTGGCATACACAAAATGACAATGGAAGATGAACAAACAGGGTGTTCTGTTGCATTTTTTTACATAATTAAAAACAATATATGCAAATAGTTGGCATTATATATCTCATTCTGTAGGTATCTAGGATCATATATTTAAAGAAGTCTAGCTAGCCCAACTTAGTAAGGTTATTTCCTTCATGCACTAATACTGCAAGTACATATTGAGGCTATATTTCTAAGTTCAGCTGTAGGTTGAGCATGTGCAACAAAACAAGAAATCCAGGCCTAAATTGACCAGGTGGGTCCAGTAGAGTAGCTGATAATCCATCTTACTATGAAGAATACATCAAGGCAAAAAAAAAAACCTGTTATTTTAATAGACATTTACAGTAATAGGCTGTATAATTCTATACTTTCCTATTTTCTCTCTACCTCTCACCTTAGTAGCCAAGAATAACTTTACCTCTACAACTTTGCCTTTTCTTGATCCTTATATGGGTGGAATATGATATTTGTCATTTTGTGTCTTTTTGACTTCAGTCAAATTTACATCTTTAAACTCTCTATATATAATAGAACATATAAAAATTTCCTTTCACCTACTGGCTGAGTGCTAATAGTCCATTGTATGTATATTTTGGGTATCTGCTCACAGTTTATTTAGGTCATCTCCATCTTTTGTCTATTGTGAATAAAAACACATTACATCTCTTTTTGAATCTTTATGGTCTGCTAATTTTTGGCAATGATGCTAAGTCAACGTAATGTGGGAAGGAAGAATCTCCTTAATAGATGATGTCTAAAATTTTGGATTTCCTGTGCTCCACACATGAGCTTTGGGTCTCCACACCAATCCCCTTCTCTCTCATAGGTAAATATTTTAAAGAATCTTTTGATACCTGATATCTGATCACATTGACACCTCATGACCTCACAGGCTGTTGTGCTTCTTTTATGTGGGTTTATTGGCTTCCCTGCTTGATGGCTGCTTGTTTAACTTTAAGATTAACTTAAGTCTTTAAGATTCCAGATGCAATATATTTTGAAAACCAGTCACCATCCACTTTCTTCACCACATTTGCTTATGCACCCATTTTGTCTGCAGTGATCATGTCCAGAAGAGGAGTGTGTAACAGTGCCAGGTTACTAGAACAAAGGGGAAATATTTACATGAAAACAAAGTTCAAAAGAATTAGGAGAGAAATAAGAATGATGATTAGAGGCATCGGTGACATGAATGCTGCTTGAGTTTCATCAAATGGTATGAGAATAAATGAGATGTAACAAAATATGATTGGATTGTTGAATGCAAAACTGATATCTACCTGTAAATTCACCCCACTTAAAGATCAGAAATTATACAAAAATATCTCAGCAGGTATTTTCAGAAAGCACATACCTGATAAGAAACTAATAATCAAAGTACAAATAACACTTCTAGGCCTTAACACTAAAAGACAATTTATTAAATGAGAAAATGAATCAGAGAAACATTTCAATGTAGTGGACATTCATAAAACCCAAAAAACACATGAAGACTTATCCAGTAATACTAGCCTCCATAATGATAGGAATAAAAATTGAAATGAGATAACTTTTTATCCCCATGAGGATAGTTAAGGTAAAATAATAATAAACCAACCAAATAAATGGCCAATGGGGAAACTGACGCTTTTATTGCTGAGAGAAATATAAAGTGGTAAAACTGCTGTGAAAGCAATACTGTGCTGATTCTTCAACACTCCCTATCCATCCTTCCTCCCTCCTTCCTTTCTTTCTCTGATATACTAATATACTATAACCCTTAGCCATATAGTCAGTTTCAAATTGACCGGCCATTCACAGATTTTCTATGATGGCCTTCTTGATGGGAGCGGAATGGTTCGGCGTAAGTAGTCAGTGGGTTTGAACCATTGATCTGTGCTCAGTTGTCCCATGCTCACTTAATAGTGTCATCAGCAATTCTATTCTTAGCTTGTAGCCAAAGGTCTAGAAAACATATTTTCTTTTTAAAAATGTTATTGTAATTTACCAGTGAATGTATCTTTTTGTAGGAATTATGGTATTGTGAGTTTGTGTGTATGTATGGACATGACAATTTTTAACTATGCATTTGTTCTATCTTTCCAAATGTTAAGGTACTTTGTTACCCAAGAATGGTAACAAAGTGCCTTAACATTTAGAGACTCTACACAATGAATTTTTCCAATGGGAAAGGAATTTGGCAAGGACATAGCGAAGAAGTGTTTGATTATCTTTTTCCGAGCACCATTTTATGAGTTGACATCTCTATCGTGGGTCACAAATATATCTGCAAGTTAATGCTGGCTGCCTGTTGAAAGCCCAGCTGTGATTTTCACATGGAAAGTTTGCGCGTGAGATAAGTTTCTTACCTGGTGAATGGTTTCCCCTAAGACAATTCCACAAAGCATAAGGAAAGCTGTATAATGCTATTTTTTTAGTCTTGCTTATAAGTAACTTAAAGACACAAGTTAAAATATGCTTGGGCTTCCTTCTTTGAAAATGTTTCTCTGTAATTCTCCAAATATATTTGCTGTCTTTATCTTTCAAAAATAACTTTGAGACTCCACCCACAAAAAATATTGTAAATTAAATCACTTGGTCATCTTTCGCACACCCCAAAAGACTCCTTGTCAGTGAATCAAAGGGAATGCAGAGGGAGCTTCCATGGCTGGGGAGAATTGCTCCCGTGGGGTTCTGAGACTATAACTCTGTATCGGACAAAAAAGCCCGATCTTTCTCTTATGGAGCAACTGCCTAGCTGTGGAAGCTGTGGTTAGCTGACAAGGCATAACTGCTATGTTGCCAGCATTTTCTGTTCATCTTTGGAAATTTCAATTAATAGCTTCATTTTGGGTTGTGTGTGTGAGTGCATGCTGTTCGTGTTGATATGTTCATGTAGGTTTGGGATATTGTTTTATTTCTGTCTTTGGGTTTATTCTTCTTCTGTGCATGTTTTCTTTAATTGTAAGCACAATTAAAATAACTACCCACGACCATGTGCCCATGTGTGCTAATCTCATTATTTTGGAAAGGCCACATTTAGCTTTTGCTGGCTTGACTAACAAATGCTTCTTTATCAAACACTGGATAGTGTATATTTTACATTTCTGACTGCTGAATTTTGTTGCTTTACGTTGGTGAGTATTTGCCTGTGTTCTGGCCCCAAAAAAGTGTTTCTTGTAAATAAATCATTTTATTGGGGGCTCATACAACTCCCATCATGATCAGTACATATGTCAATTGTACGCAGACCACATTTGCACACCTGTTGCCATCATCACCCCCGAAACATCCTCCCTCCACTTAGGCCCCTAGAACCAGCATCCCATATTTCCCCTCCCTCCCCATTCCTCTCCCCCATGAACCCTTCATAGTTTACAAATTGTTATTCTTTCTTCATATCATACTCTGTCTGATGTGTCCCTTCACCCACTTCCCCACTGTCTGTACTCCAGAGAGGTCTTATGTAGACCCTTGCAATTGGTTCCCCCTTTCCACTGCACCCTCCCTCCACCATCCCGGTATCACTACTCCCACCACTGGTCCTGATGGGATCATCTATCCTAAATTCCCCATTTTTCCGGCTCCAATGTGCATCTCCTGTTATAACTGGATTTGTCAGGTAGAATTGGGATCATGAGAGTGAGTGGGAGGAAGCATTGAACTAGAGGAAAGTTGCATACCTCATCGCTGCCACACTGTACCTTGACTGGCTCCTCTCCTCCTGGCATACCTTCTGTGAGGAGATATCGCTTCACTATTGATGAGCTTTGGTTCCCCACTCAGTGCTCCCCTCATTTGTAATGATGCATGTTTTAGTTCCTTGACAGGATCCCTTTGACACCTCGTGGTCACACAGGTTTTTACTTGTTTATTTTTGGTCAGCACAGACTTTCATTTCAGGACTAATTCAGTCACATTTTAAACTTGATATTGTGGAATCACTACTGACTATCATTAGTTTCCAGGGTGATCATTGATGCAAGGTACTTGAAATTCTATTATCTCCCAGGTCCTAGGTGTGGATTGTTTGATTCATAGCTATCTGACTATATTTTAGTAGACTATTAGAGGTATACCCTAGAGAAGCATGACTTGTATTTTACAGAACTTTTATTTATTTTATTATAATTTTTTTGTGGGCATCACTGCCTCTGGTGGTCGTGGGCGCTACCCCGTGCCGCTCCTGAGAGCCACCGCTGGATTCGAACCTGTAAGACCATGAGCTGCAATTCCGCACTCAACCACTTATGCCACCGGGGCTCATCCCCTCTACAGAATTTTTAAAGGGCATCATTTCAGGTTTCCAGAAATCTTCATTTGTGATGCCCTCTCATCTCCAATACTGTTACCAAACAATTTCTGTGACCACAGTCTTCTTTAATTCCTATCTCTATTTTCACACTATGGCAAGACAAATATCTTTGACATACCTCACTCTCAAGCCATGGAATGTACATGATTCTGTACAGACAGTTGATTGGGAAACAAAACAATTATAAGAAGTAACAAACCATGACAAGAATTTTACAGTATAGTTAATCATTAAAAGTTTATAGTGAACTCTGAACTTTACAATCCAAACAGCAATGTTTTCTAAACCATGCTTCCAGGGCTCTTTTCTAAACTGACTAGATAATCTTAAACAAAATAATATTTGGGGTAGCTATCATTGAATAACTATATGGATATTACTATTTTATAAGCTTATCTCAGTTACAAATATAAACACTCTGTTAGACTCATTAGTGAACCATAAATATTAGATGGAAATAAAATGATTGTTGTGGTGTCCCATTATTGTGAATATTCTAACTATATTTATTGATTTTCCTACTGTTTAAGACTTACTAGGTACTTTGTCTTCTAAACCCCATTAAGCTGAGATAAAAAATTAAAATGGACAGTGTTAATCTTTTATAATCCTTTATTTCATGCCAAATGCATCTTTAGAACAAAAGATAAAAGCTTATTAGCATCGTGCTAGTATCAGGAGAAGTATACTGTCATGGTTAAGATGATACACTAAGATAGTTTAACACTAAGGGCTGAGAAGTCAGTGCAAGGAGGCTTAAATCCTCTCTTTACTATTAACTCATTTACCTACTCAATGACTCGGTTTCTTTATCTAAAATTGATAATAGCAGTATCTGATACTGAGGGGCACTGTGAAGGTTAAGACAGTTTAAAGCCCTTATAGCTTTAAATAGTGACTGGAACATATACAAATGCTGAAAAAGTTAATAAATATTGTTATTATAACACCTGGATGACTGAGAAGTAGAAGACTTCTGTATTCAGAAAACTGACCTATGCAAATGTTCATTAAGTTTCAGTGCTGAATTAGGTTTCTTATATTCATGAAGCCATCCCAAATTTTGGGATTAGCTTCTTAAATCCATAATGCATTCTTTCGAATATTCTTCTAAAAGTTGATTTTAATTCATATTTGGATTCTCTGGATGGTGGAAATAACTCCCTCCACTGCTCTTTGAAATGTTGGGTCTATTCAGAGGCACCTAGAAGAAAAGACCTTGCTATCTACCTCAAAAATCAACATTGAACATCCTGGGGAACACAGATTCACATCAACTCATGAGGCCACTGGGAGTCAGAAAAAACTTTGAATGCTTTGTAACAAGAATCTATCTAGTAAGTAAAACGGAAGCATTGCCCTCTTGTTCTTATTCATTTAAAAGAATATCCTATGACACAGTATTTTCCTTAGCACATTACACATCTTCTGTCAAAATCAAAGTTCCTGCTATATTTCTCCAAAGTTTCTATGCTGGTGTTAACACTGACCACACCTCCTGCTATACCTGTATGGGTATTCTTCCGCCACCTATAAGTGGTCAAATTCTGAATTCCTCAAGGAAAGTTCTACCTCATTCATTTGTTACTCACATATTACCTCAGTAGATATTTACAAAGTTGATTGCATGGCTAAATGAATGATGGCAAATTTGAAAACATGCTTTATATAATAAATTCTTTTGTTTTATGGTTCTTATTTAAATGAAATAAAACAAAAACATCTTGTCCACCACGTCAATAGCATCCCAGTAAAAGGAGAGAAGAAGAAAGGAGTCGAGGCTTTCATTCTTGCGTGAAACCCAAGCCAGTGCTCACGGAAGCAGCAGTTAAAGATAGAAACACATTGATTATCTTGAGAAAATACACAGCACAAAAGGTCTTCAATGCATGAAAGAGCAACAATATCTCTTAGATAATTTCACGTGACCTGAGCCATGATGTTTTCAATGATCTAATACACATGTGAAAATTAGGAAGTGAATTATGCAGACAAGAGAAACATGGATGGATTTGACTTATGGTGTTGGCAAAGAAAATTGAAAGTACCGTGGACTTATAGAAGAGCAAACCAATCTCTCTTGGAAGAATTACAGTCAGAAAGCAACTTAGAGAGAAGGGTGGCAGCACGTTGTCTCAGGTTGTGTGGAAATGTTATCAGGAGAAACCAGTTCTTGGGGAAAAGTATCATGGATTGGAAGGTAGAGGGTCATTGAAAGAGAGGACAGACCTCAGTCATATGTACTGATACAGTGACTGCAAAAGCCGATTCAAACCCAATAACTGAGACAAGTACAAGAAACTAGCAGTGTGTTGCTGTGTTGTCCACAAGGTTACATTTAGTCTGCATTGACTGGATAGCATTTGCCAACAACAACAACAACAACAATTAAGAATTGCCTGTGGTCAGTGGTCAAAACAGCATGGTACTGGCAAAATGACAGGTACATAGATCAATGGAAAAGAATAGAAAACTCAGAAATAAAACCTTTAGCATATAGACAACTGATTTTTGACAAGGGCCCCAAAAACATCAAGTGGGAGGGTGATGCTCTATTTAACAAATGGTGTTGGAGACAATGGAAATATACATGTAGGAAAATAAAACAGGATCTCTACCTCACCCCAAGCACAAGAACAAGCTCGAGGTGGATCACAGACCTGGAAGTAAAACCACAAACCATCAGGACCATTAGCGAGAGAATCGGGGGATATCTAAGAACCTTGACCCAGGGA
>PVJH01033862.1:0-21181 GCA_004026705.1 Nesogale talazaci | reverse complement strand
AGAAGAAACGATGGTGCCCAGCTACCAAATGATTGAATGCCTGAAGTCTCAAAGACTTGAAGATAATCGAGTCGCCATTCAGTGCAGAAACAGCAAAGCCCACATGGAATAAGTACACCAGCATGTGTGATCAAGAGGGGCTGAAGGGAGCAGGTATCGAGCATGAAAGAACAAGAATCACAGCATTACGAATGAGGGGGAGAGCAGGGTGGGGACCTAAGGTCCACTGGTGGGTAATTGGTCACCCCTTTACACGGGAGTCATGGGGAGGAGACAGACCAGTCAAGGTGCAGCCAGGCAGTGATGATGCATACAAGTTCCTCTAGTTCCTGAAGCCTTCCTCCACCCGCCTCCCCCCAACCATCATGGTCCCAACTCTACCTTACAAATGCAGATGGACTGGAGAAGTCACAATAGCATAGAGGGGAGCTGGAGACTTGGGGAAACCAAGATGGATGAGCCCCTTTGGGCCAATGGTTAGATTGGAGATGCTGGAAGGGTGGAGAGAAGGTGGGGTAGAGAGACGCAACTCAACTGCAAGGATATACACATAAGCTCCTATTTGAAGGATGGGCATCAAAGGAGTGGGTTGGGGGAGAGGTTGGGCAGTGTAAGATATGACAGAACAATAACAATGAATAAAGTATTGAGGGTTGGTGGGGAGGAGATAGCACGGGAAGAGGGGAAGGGATGGAAAAGCCGATACTAGGGGCTCAAGGGAAAAGGCGGACAATTGAAGAATGATAATATAAGTGGACATGTGAGGGTGCTTGACGCAGTATACTTATTTATGTATTGTGAAAAATGAAGTATGATCCCCCAATAAAATGATTTAAAAAAAAAAAGACAACCTATCTGTAGGTCTAATTTATACCAACTAGAAAGTTACTAGTGAATACAAATGTAAATACTATTAATAAGAATAGCTACTATAAACACCAGGCTTGCGTCCTATTACCAAAACACTCCTAGATCTAAGAGTTACAGTGAAGCTAAGAATACACTCTTTGCTCCATGTAGCTAGAAGACGTAGGAAGAAGTATGCAGTACAACACAAACGGTGTGACTGACAAGGGTTTTAAGAGAGTCCATTTACAAAAGGAAGGAACTCCGGTGGCCCTGTAGGATAGGTTAGGGTTACTAGCCCAAAAGTTGGAAGTTCAAATCCCTTCTCAGGAGAAAGATGAGGCTGTCTCCTCCCACAGAGATGGACAATCTCAGTATCTTACCATTTGATCTCCCTTTTGAAATTTCAAAGGGATTTGGGAAAAGTTTCAAAAACAATTTTATAGTTGTTTCAGTGAAAAAGAAGGAAAAATGGAGGAGAAATAGACGTGGATTAAGTCTCTGATGAATGCCCTCTGACTACTGGCCAGGAATGTTAATAACCTTGCTATGATGAAGGCAGCATTGGAGGGTGGATTATTGCAGATGCAGTTAGATTAAAATTTAGCGTTTGATCTCTCTTTTTTTATCCATTTAACATTTGTTCTAGTTTGTACTATTTTCTGATTTTTTTTTAGATTGAGTTAATCCCCTGTGTAACATTGTTACTGGTGTTAGGACTGTGTGTGTGTGTGTGTGTGTGTGTGTGTCTATGAAATTCAGTTAAGGTAGCTCTATGGAGATGGATTAATGGTTTCTTGGGGGCATGACAGTGGAAGTTGAAACTAATAAAAGAATGAGCACAAGGATGAAGAAAATGTTCTAAAACTGTTTGTGGTAGCGATTGTACAACTCTTCTTCGTGTAGTTAACCTATTGAATCGTATAAATTGTAAATTATATGACAATAAAACTTTTCTATTGACTTCACCTCTGAAACATTTAGCATGAATTTTTCCATCAACTTCTATAGGTTAAATTGTGTCCTGAAATTTTGCAGCATAATTTGAAAAAGAGTGAAGGTCTTCAAAATATTTTCAAAAATTGCTATGAAATATAATCCTGTAATTGATGCGTCTGAATGCTTCTGTGAAACGAGGATGATAAATTAATAATTATTTAACTTTTTTTTGGGGGGGGCACCACTGCTCTCCGGCGGTGGGAGTAGGAGGCCCAGCCCCACTGCTGGAATTTGAACATCCATCCCAGTGGGCCGCAGTCCCGCGCACAACCACTATGCCACCGGGGCTCAGCCAAATTATTGAACTTTTAAAAAGGGAAACAATTCAGAGTCTCAGAAACCCTACGGGTACTCACTATGAGCTGGGATTTCCTCTAGAACCCTGTGTTTGGTTTTTGGTATTTGAATCTACGCAGTAACATGACAGAAAAAAGGCCTGGGAAATGGAGCTCAGTGAAGATTGTTGTTAGTTCTAGCCGAGCCCTGCTGGCACGGTGGTTGTGTGCGGGACTGCGGCCCACAGAGTTGACAGTTCAAATCCAGCAGCAGTTCTCCAGGAGCAAGGCTGGGCTACCTACTCTCACCAGGGCAGTGATGCAGGAGGAGGGGAAGAGGGAAATTGTTGTTAATTGTCATGGAGTCTATTTCAGACTCCTGGTGGCTCCGAGGTCAAAGAGCAAAATTCTTTCATTGCTTCCAAGGCTGTGACTTTCAGGAATACATCTCCCTCTTTAACTTCTGAGCGCATTTGGAAGGTCCAAATCACCAATCTTTGGGCTGGTAGTTGGGCAGTTGCATGCAATGTTCCAACTTCACAGCCACTGGAAACCCTAAGGAATGAAGTTGTGTTCTAATGCACATGGGGTCTCCTGGAGTCAGCATGGACTCCCCAGCCATCAGTTTGATTTGGATTTAGGATGATACAGGGAGATGTATGAGTTTCTTCCAAAAAAGCAAAGTCTGGGCATTGTGTCCACCCCAACTAACAGTGGCCATAGGACAAAGTGGGCTTCTGAGAAGGCTACTCTTCACAGGAATAGAAAACTCTTATCTTCCTTCTGCAGAGTCACTGGTAGCTTCAATCTGCCGACCGTGGGGTTATCAACGCACCAGGTAAGCCACTGTGCCATCGGGACTCCTACCAGTTTCCTAATAACTCACCACACTCGTGGTGCCTCACATCAACAGGTATTTTTTTCTCTCTGCAATTTCTGGAAGGTAGACGTGTGAATGCTCTGTGCCAACAAGTCCACATTCCCTGCAAAGCCCAGAATGCTTCTTTTACCTCTTTCAGTTTCTGGTGGCTGTTGGTGTTCTGGGACTCCACAGTTTGTGGCCACATTATCAAGTCTCTGCCTCCCTCTTCAGATTGCCTTCCATGTTTGTGTCTCCTTCTTTCATCTCTGCATCAATCTCCCTTTGGTTTGCTATCTTAAGGAGAATCTTTATTTATAGGAATCTGTAATCTAGACTGTTAACTTCCTTTCTTTTTATCAAGTAGTTAAAATACTAACAATAAAAGTATGTCTTTGTCATAGAGATTGGATCAGATGATCTCTTTACCTCAAGAAATTGTACTTGCTCACCTCTGCAAAGACCCCCTTTTCCAAATAAGGCCTCGTTCACAGATTCCTGGGATCAGTTCATGGGCATAGTGAGGCTAGAAGGCAGCAGCAAGCAACTCATTGCAGAGGGGTTGGGGGAAACCCACAAGGACCGATGAAATCTGATGAGATAAACTTTTACCCCTGCAAGTTTGAGGCAGGGCGGGGTGCGAAGGAAAGCCTTCAATAGAACTTAGAGTCAACAGCTGTCAGAGGTTAGAGGCTTTCTGAGAGCAACTGTGACATTTGAAAGAGAAATCAATCCATGTGGGAACATGCATAAAGAGATCTGGGGAAAATGAATACCAAACCTCATTCTCTTTCCATTATCCTACACATGCTTCCCATCGGTCAAATAATGAATGTAAGAGAAAAGGATGAGCTTTGATTCAGTCCCAAGAAGAGAAAAGTGGAGAGTGGATGGGAAAAAAAAATCCAGCGTATCAGGACATTATCTCTCCTTATCTCAAGCTAGAGGGACAAATGAGGTCGTCTTCAGATGCAGCAGCATGTGTGAGCCTTTTGTACATGAAAAAAGAAAGCAAGTACATATTTAATTTTGTCTAATTGCGTCTATATTTTGGGACAAGACCTATAAGTATCCCATTGTATCCCGGGATTATCCCATTGTCACAAGCATCATTCTCGACACCACCATTTTTAATTTCCCCAAAGGAATGTAGGTGGCTCCTGAAAGGGAAGAGATGGATGGTACTGTTGAAGAAATGGAAATGGAAAATCGAGCCCATGGACAGGAGGAGGGAGCAGTCACACCAGCCTCAAGAACTAATGGAGTTGCTCTGACTGAGCATCAGATTTGGTTCTGCTTCTTGGCAGCTGTCAATATCATCACATAGCTCTGTTGATATCTCACTCTAACAGAGCTTTGGTTATCTGGTCATGAGGAACTCATTAAGACAGGCATCTACAATGGCTTTCACCCCCTCTTGTTCACACAGCAGTCACTTGCTATGGTAAACAATAACCAGATAATCTGCAGAATTAAGCATTTGCTGTGGAAGTAAAACTGCATGGAATAGGGAAAGACTGTAGATGAATAGAGAAGGTTCAGAAAAAAAGAAATTATGAAGGAAACAAGAGAAAGAGTGGCTACACTCAATGTACCTTTTCTAATCAGTAAGTGGTTTCAAATTTTCTCACTTTCCTTCTCACCCCTTTAAATTTGATTTGTTAACATAATTTACAGATGGCAAATGCCACCACACCTCAATGGGTAGCTAATGATTTTTGACAAATATTGAAAAGCATGTAATGACTATCGCAGTCATGATACCAACCAACCCCTCTTTTTTGCCCCCTTTAAAATTCAAACCTCTTCTCCCACAGCTTGTTTACCTTCAAGCCTTTAAGACCCCAGACACCATATCTTCAATATCTGGGCACCATCAGCCTTTTTCACTATAATTGCTTATGCACATCTTTGTCTTCTGTGATCATATCAGGAAGGTGGACATACAGTGGTATGATTTTTGTTCTTTGATGTCTGATAACTGCTTCCATTGATACCTCATGGTCCCACAACCTGATGTGCTTCTTCCATGTGGACTGTGTTGCTTCTGAGCTATATGGCTACTTATTTACTTTAAAGTCTTTAAGATCCCAGATGCTATATCCTTGGTAGCTGGGCACCATCATCTTTCTTCACCATTTTTGCTTGTACACACATTTGTCTTATTAATTGTGTTGGGAAGGTGAGCATCAAGGAAGACCAATTTAATAGAACAAAGTGTTCTTGCATTGAGGAAATACTTGAGTGGAAGTCCAATGTCCATCTGCTGCCTTAATATTAACCCTATAAGAATATACACATAAATCTATTTCCTCATCATCATATACAATCATATTTACATATGTTCATGCCTGTGTTTAGACCTCTGTAAATGCTCTTTGCCTCCCAGTTTGTTCCTCTATTTCTTTTTACTTTCTTCTTGTCCCACCATCATTCTCCTCCTTCTTTTGGGTTTCAGCAGTTTCTCTCTGATATGCTTTGTGACATCAATCTATAGTCTTTTCTAGATATGGACTAGAATCAACATTAATTTCACCTTTTAAAATGGGTCAACATTTTCTTAAATTGCATCCTAATTATTCCATTTGCAGTACTCTCATTTTCCTACCTCACTTAAGTTCTCATCTAGCAAAGACATCTAATTCTTAGAGTTAATTATTTCCTTAGAGTTATTATTGATATTTTAATCTGCCATAGATGATTTTTCAAAGTGTACTCATGGGTGGTCTTGGTTTTTTATATCTGTCTCTTATTTCAGAAGCCTGGGAAGCCTAGTGGATTACGCATTGGGCTGCTAAGCTCAGACTTCAAAATCACTAACTGCTCTGATAGAGAAAGATGAGGCTTTGGACCCATGTTAAGATTTACACTCTCAGAAACCCTGTAGGTTTTTACTGCGTTGTCCTAAAGAGTCACTGTGAATTGGAAATAACTCAATGATAAGTTTATCTCTATTTTCTGACTCATTGGCTGTAAGTTTTTCATCTTATTTAAAAGCTGGCCTCAAGGGATAGTCTCAGTTCAAATTTCGAAGAATATCTTAGTTCATAACATCATGGAATTGTCTAATCCAGTGGTTCTCAACCTGGCGATCAAATGACCCTTTCAGAGGAGCCACCCAATTCAAAACAGTAGCAAAATTACAATCATGAAGTAGCAATGAAAATAATTTCATGGATGAGAGGTCACCATAACACAAGGAATGTATTAAAGTGTCACGGCATTAGGAAAGTTAAGACTAGAAAGTTGTTCTAGTCTCACCTGGTCCAGTAAGATTGTTTAAAGAATTTATGCTCTGTTTCATGCCTTTTTCTAGTTCCGTCAGGGGTCATCTTTGTGATCCTGATCAGAAGGATCAGTTGTAGTGGGAGGTGGGTGGGTGGGGCATCAGCTAGTTCCTCTTTGCTCCCCACGAGTACAGATCAATAGTTGTATTTGAGATGACTACTCACAAGCTTTGAAGACCCCAGATGCTATTCGTCTCAGTCAATTGATTGAGTTGCCTCATGAGCTTGAGATCCTAAAGGTTTGAACCTAAAAAATCATTCTTGAGCACTTCTGAGTGGTGTTTATTTAGCTCAAGCTTTGTGCACCTCCTGTGCTACCTTCCCCAAGACCAAAGCTAACAGGAACTTATCATTTGGAGAGGTACCTTTGCCCAGCCCACCCCATCTCTAGTCATCACCAATGAACACTGTTCTCTGTATATATGCCTATTCAGGTCTTCTTTTAAGAGTAAGATCACCACAGTACAAGGTGCTTGACATAATGGACAGACGGATGGATTGAAATAAGAGCTGTACAAGCCCCTCAGAAAATAATTTAAAATGAATAAATAAAAATGTGGTCACATCTGTCCTTCTGTAACTGACTTGTTTCTCTTAGCATAGTATCCTGTGGGTCTAACTGAATTGCAGGCTTTGTCTACTCATCACCATTCTTTAGCGTGGTCTCGTTTCCCACTGTATGTGCTATGTGCTCATTCAACTTCATCTCTTCATCCTCTGAAGGGAACTTAGATTGTTTCTTTTATCGTTTGCTATTGTGAATAGTTCTGCAAAGAAGATGAGCCTATATGACTCTAAAGATTCACACACTTGGAAACCCTTGATAGCGTTAGCTATGACTCAGAATCGACCTGATGGTAGAGTTTGTTTTCGGTAGGGGTATTGTCTCACTTGTAAGAGATGGATAAATTGTTTTCCAAAATAGCTATACCATTTTATATTTGCATCATGCTGTGAGTTCAAAATTTTGTGAACATGGTATTATAATCACTCTTAATTTTGGTCAGTCAAGTGTGTGTGTAGGTAGTATCTTTTTAATTTGTATTTTCTAAAATGGCTAATGATATCAAGTATCTTTTAATGACTTATTTACCACTCTTTGGTAGAATATCTGTAGAAGTCTTTTGTGCATTAAAAAAATTAGCGTGCTTGTTTTATTGCTGACTCTTTTTCTTGGTCTTCTCCTGGGAAGTGGTTGGTAGTCTGAAGTAAGCAAACCCTTTAGTGAATTTGTTTTTCAAATATTTAATTTCTGCTATAGAAAGGGATAAAAATATTACTGCTGCCACAGAGTTGTCAAAATCAAATAGTATCACCTATTAAGCAAAGGTTCTGGCACATAATAGCCACTTGGTACATTTATATTTTCTTCCAATATCCTATGCCCTTCTAGTTTATCCCTATCCTTCAGAAAAGTTGAAGATGAAGCAAACAAGAAAAGGGTTCCAAGGGGCTTCTGGAACTGGTGAAAACAGTTAGGCTGGACTGAAGGCGTGACTCTAGGGGCAGTGAAACCTTTGTGCTAGAACTCTCCCAACCTTGGCCTGAGGCATGGCTCTGATGGTTTCCTTTCTGATTATAGCGTTAAGGGACTCTGCTCTAAGCTATAGATCAGAAACAAGGAGGAGGCTTTAGAGCCTCATGGAAAAGACTGCATCAAACACTCTATAGTACCTGCAGAGTTTCCAGTTCAAATTCTTCAGCCTATAAGCAGGAGAACGACAGAGCTTCATACAACTCCATCTCAAATTTACTGCCCCTCTGCCTTTCCAAGATTGTAACACTTTCTGGGAGTGAAACTCCTCATCCTTCTCCTTCGGAGTGATTGGTGATTTTGAACTGTTGACTTTGGTGCTTAGCAGCCTAATGCTTAACCCACAACACAACCAGGGCTCCTTAATAAAAGAACAGGCTCACAAGTTGTAGAGGTAGGAAAATTCCAGATGTCCGCCAAGAGTCTTCTCCTAATTCAAGTAGTTACAAGAAACCCAATAATGGCAGGTCCAACACTAAACTTCTGGCAGGTCAACACATCAAATGGCAAGTTCCTGATGCTTTGCGGGGCCAGTAGGCAATGTGCAGAATGCTGGCTCAAGTCAAAATGAAGGTAGACAAGTCAAAATGCAGGACCCAGCCCTAACAAAAAGAAAGTAAGCTTTCCCATAACACCCACTTATATTGGAAGCAGGCCATCACTCCCAGGAGATCTCCATGTAAAGGATGATAGGGATTAATCGCCAAACCACTGAGAATCCTGGACCAGCCAAAGTGACACACATCATTAACTTTTAGAGATGGAAACAAAAGCTGGAGACAGAGGATCATAGTGGTTAAGCCCTGGACTCTGCAGTCAGGTGGGCAGAGCTTTCTGAATATAGATAAGTTGCTTAATTTCTTTGTGTTTGTATCTTCAGCTAAACAGGGACAGAATTATTGCTTCTCAGAATTTTGGCTAACATAAAGTGTAATAAGGTGATGACGATAGGGCTATTTTGACAATTAAATGTGTTAGTATTTATAAGGTCTTTAGAAGTGAGCTTGTCACATCCAAGTGCTCTGTAATTGATTGCTCTTTGTCACTGGGAAGGTGAGCAGCAATCTGGTTTCTATGCAAACAAGCTGAGAGAAATGAAGATGCCCTTGGAAAAGTAGTGAAGAAGGGACCCGAAAATTGAGGGGTTCTGACTTGCGTTTACTGTCTTCGTTATCTAGTTCTGATAAAAGAAATACCACTAGTGGGGGGGGGGGTTAGTCAACCGATATATTTTCTCCCAGTTTAGGAAGCTGGTGACCACTGGAACTCTATCATGATAGAAACTGGTGGAATCCCTAAGACTGCGACTCGGAGATATTCTTCAAATCTGAAATGGAGCCCTTCCCAAGAGATCACCTTCTGGCTAAATAGTAGGTATGCCTATAAAGTTATCAATTCTATGCATGAGAAACATAGTTCTCAGGATGATTAAAATTATGAGACCAGGAGGGCAGCATTTTCTTCCAAAGAAAGCTCTTGAGGCAAGAAAGGGTCATAGAGAATGATGAATGGAAATAGAAAACCCTGGAAATGAGAATGAGCATTGAAGGAATTGCAACTAATGTCAGGAAACAAAATGTGTCTACATTGTTGAATGGGTCAGTGACTTGCTCTGAAAACATTGATCCAAACGACAGTAAAATAAAACAAAATTTAAAAATAAAGAAACACCTTCGAGGGTGATCTGAATTTGGGATGACAGTCCTAGGGAACTCCTTTCTTTGATGACTCTGGAAGAAGCTCTTTGCCTCCTCTCAGATTTTCTTTCATTGTTCTTTGATAAGCTTCGTGTTGCATGACATTTATCTTCCCCAATCTTCACTTGATTGTTTTCTCAATGTGATAGTTCATATCTCTAAAGAGATTGACCCGCTCTACATGAATACTGTCTGTTTTGGGGAGGAGGGGCACCACTGGCCCCTGGTGGGAGTAGGAGGCCCAGCCTTGCTCCTGGAGAGCTGCTGCTGGATTTGAACTGCCAAGCCAGTGGGCTGCAGTCCCGCACACAACCACTATGCCACCAGGGCTCAGCCCGAAAACGGTCTTATTAACACAAAAACAAAACCCCCTTGCTGGATAAGAGCATAACCACAGAAATAAATCCATTCTCACGGAGTGGATTCTGACTCATCGTGATCCCATCGGGTAGAACAGAAATTCTCCCAAAGGGTAGTAGAAATTCTCATCTTTCTCCCCCAGAGTGACTGGTGGGTTTGAACCACTGGCCTTGGGGCTAACAGACAAATGCTTTGCCACTTTGCCTGCAAGGCTCCTTAGCTAGAGGTATACAGGTTAGAAGTGATCTCTCTTTAGGGAACATAGTTCAATCTGTAACAAAAAGGCAATAGCGAGCAGCAAAGACCACATCGTACATGTCAAGTCAGAGAAGCTTCTTTTCAGTGAAGTTTGATGTTCGGTTATGTGCCGGCAAAAGGAAAACCAAGGACAGGGTTGGAAGCTAAAGAATGTGAGGTCAGGAATAGCAGTTGTTGAGATTAAAAGGAAGTGATTCCGCCAGGAAAACATTCCTGCCCAAATCAAGACGGAGCTACATGACTTGGAAAGCGTTCATTAAAAGTGGATTCCATAAGCAGGTCTTCATGACTTGCTCTAATGAGATTTATTAGACTGAAAATAGAGAAGAGAGACAACCCAGCCCAATCTTCTGAGGGAAGACAGCAGTTGGCATGATAGGACATAACTAAGATTCTAGAGGAGCACCATGTTACAAACGGTTATTTGCAGGTAAAGTGTGGCCTGTTCATGAGTAGATTTTATTTCTCTAAGAAGGAAAAGGTAAGAGTGAATTTTCTAAGTCACACATGTTACATGGCTGCCTCATTGGACCAGGAGAGGAAGATGTAAAATTAGGTGAAAAATGTGATATAAAATTAGACAAAGCTCTCTGTCAACCAGAATGGAGAAAGAATTGAATCGATGGATGGGAGATGTCAAATGGACAGTGTTTCTGTCATTGGTATTTTAGAGTAGTGATTTTCGTGGTAGAGAATTTGAAGAAAGAGGTGCAACCTTAAAACTGGACCTGAGTTCAAGTGGCGATTGGAGAAATAGCACATAAATTGGAAAAGAACGACCTAGGCAGCACAGTGTGTGGAACGTGAGGATTCCCATGTCTATGGAGTCAGCTCCTGTCATCTACACGAATGCATTAGAGATGAATTAATTATCGCAGAGTTTTCTCAACTACGTCATTTTGCCAACCAAGACCAGTGGTAGAGCTGTAGCTAGTCAAATATTTGCTTGGCCTTGCCTGGTACCTAAGATGAAGTGAGTTAAAAAAAAAAGTTTTTTCCTCTTGGATTCCATCTCATTTTTCACAGCATACTCACACCCCATGCCAGAAAATATGAAACTGATAAAGCCCGCTCTCCACATAATCTTCCTCAAGCTCAGCTAGGTTCAAGAACCAGCTGAGACTGCGCCAAGGGGCAGCTTCTCCCATGGACAAAGAGGGTGGAACACTACGTACCTTTCCTTCCTGCTGCTTCGGAGGTCCCACGAAGGGACCGTGGGAGAGCAAGGGAAAAGTTTGTCCAGCTTGCAGTGCCTGCTGGTTAAGAGATGCACCTTGACTTTTACACTTGAAGTGTCAGTTTACATAATAATATACATAGTTCCCCTCTCAACTCCCTAGTCTTTAACTACAGGCGCGGAAGCAGGCATCAAGACTCTTTCTTCTCTGAACTCACTGTCTTGATTGCCGCTGTGGGGAGGAGCCCTAGAGTTGAGACCCGCCCATACTGATCTGACGTCTGACAGGTTAGAGCATTGCCCAGCCCTGCCCCATTCTCACAGGTGTTGCTCTGCTCACACGCATTGTGGGAGAACTTCTCTAAGGGCCCTCTTTTCTCACGCGCCTTTTCCACATCTAGCATCTTAACTAAAACTGTGTTTGGAGGAGAATCATCGGAAGGGCTACATGACTATCCTCAGTTTCCAGCCAGAGCTAAAACTAGAATAAATTTAGCCTCACCAAGGTCCACCTCCAAAGGTTACAGGATCGATTCAGGTTTGAGGAGTGGTTTGAAGTATGGAATACTAAGTTGATGGTCTGAAATGTAAACATTCCCCCACAACCTAGTTCACAATAAAAAATTCATTAAAAAAAAAGATTGATTCGGGGTTAATTTCTCCTTTCTCTGGAAATAGGGGGAAAAATGCTCCTTAATCTCTCTACTCTAAACGATTTGCAGCACGTCCACAAATAACTGAGGGATTTCAGTGACGGTATTGATAATCCAAGTTTTTAAAATGGATTCTGAGAAAATGTTTTACTGCTTATGTGGTCCAGACTGACTGTCTCCATTTAAAACGCTCATTGGATAATTACTTAACTTTCCACTTTCTCTTTCTGGTGAAGTCACATATAATATGTTCAAACTGGCTAGGAGGAATGATGGGATTTATATATATAAATACAGCATTACTTTACAGAAACAAGAGAATATGTTCAAGCAATGTTTACATTCTGGGAAAGCCTTTGGATTTGTCTATATTACATGCACAGAAAATAATTCATTATGGACCTAACTCATGTTGTGCACCAAAATAAATGACCCTTTGATTCTGAGGTCATGCCCATTCACATTAGTAGGAGTTACAGATACCAGGAGGGCGAAAATGAGCACTGAGAATGCATGGAATGGTTTCCATGGAGCATAATGGCACAATTGTCCCCGAGGGGGAAAACTGGAACGGAAAAAGAGGACGGGGGAAAAGGGTGCGGTGTCTGCCAAAATGAACGACTTTATTCATGGATTTGAATGTATGCTCAAAATGAGTGGAGATGATATAGTATGCTTACTTCTCCTAGAAAAGGTAGTCACGGAACTTTTAGACTAGCAGGGTCTGTTTTCATGTAACTTTCTCGGTTTCTCCCTCAAGCATCCTTGTTACTCTTTCTTGTTTCCCAAAAGAATGATAGAATGCCCCCCCCCCACCTTTTACTGTGGAACCATGCTTTTATCAAGGTTTCTTTCTGTGTTCTCTGGACCTTTGCCTCACCAATCGTCACACTGTGTTGTCAACTTGTCATTTGTTCCAAACATCTGGAAGGACCTGTCCGGGCAGTCCATTAACATAAAGAATCCAACATTGCAAACATAGTTGGAACACACTTCTTGGTCAAAGCATGGTACAGAATATTCCTTTGTGTTCTCGTTGGCCTGTTGGATAAATTTTCATTCTGTTTTATAACTGTAACTTCAGTCACAGCACTCATAGACACTAACTGATGCAAGGGTGGAGCAGGAAGGGGCTGGAGTGGGGCTGGCGATGGGGTGTGTGTGTTGGTGAGCAAACGATGAATGGAGGAGGAGGAGGCGGGAGCGTTAGAACACTGATGATGTAGCTACCACGCTTTTTAAAGGCGATTTACCATGGACGTGTAGAATATGTGAACATTTTATCAATAAAACTAAAGAAAGAGCAAGAAAACACCTCTTATCAACAGGTACTCAACATCCCTCCATAGTTCAGTTTAATTTGTAGCTTAATAGAAAAGACTGACTTTTCCTGAGGTGCTTTCTCTACTATATACTTAAATAGTTCTCTTCTTACTCTTTCATTGACTTAGAACCTATTCTATTCTCCCTAAAGGGACTTCACTTCCTGTTTTAAGGTGACTAGTTTCTTCCCTTAAGTACCATGGCATTCATACTCAGATTTCGATTATATTTTTTAGGGTGTGTTAGTTATTTTGTTTTTGTTTTTTGCCACTCAAGCTTTAACCACTATCTGGCAAAGGCCTCCAACTTATAAATCCTTTCGTCTTGTTCTATTCTAATTTTGACAGATTGATTTTTATAGACCGTAGGACTCCTTTCTATTGTTCTACTGATGGAAAGGATCATTGTCTCTTCTGGTGGCACACCTTCTCCCTGGTCATTGGACTCCTGTATTTTGCTAGGGTCTCTTTTCAAGCAATGGCTGTAATGAGACTCAAGGAAGACAAGGTTCTTCGATCTTACACACCTGAAACTGCCTCTCTGTCTGCTTTCCCTGCTAATGGAAAGTTTATGTGGTTGTAGAATTTTAGGTCATAAAAAAGATTCCCTAAATCTGCCAAAGGAGCTCTTCTCGATCTTTTAGCATCTGGTGCTGTTGCTGAGAATTCTAATCCCAATCTGATCAGCATTTATCTTTGCGACTTTTGTGGGTTTCTTCTCATTGATTCTGAAGCTGCACAATCAATCAAGGCAAAGACTCTCAGGTGTCATTGTGCCTAACTCCTCTGAGGAACCTCTAGGAAGACAAGGGAAGGGGAACGGAGTGTACTCAAAGGAAAAGAGGTGAGAGAGATGGAGGTGAGTATGGGGCCCAGATTATAGAACCCACTAGAGATAGCTAGTGATGGAAAAAGCATATTAAAAGAAGAGTTGCACAGCTGGATATTATAAACACTGCCAATAAGCTGTATACGTATAAAACGTTGAATTGACGAAAGTCGTGACCAGCATATTTTCAACAATGAAGAAAAAAAAAAAGAGTAGCAATAGAGTCTGCTTATGTACTACCTAAACGGTACCCTTGTATCATGGGACATCACAGTTAATTTGTCTAATACTTTGCTTAGTGTTTTTGTTCAACTTTGTTGTATAGTTCCCAGGGTCTCTAAAGCTGGCAAGTGGCCGTCCAAAACAGAACAACTGGTCTCTATTTCCCTGCAGCAACAGGAAGAGAAGATCAGGTGTGACTAATTGCCTCCAGCATCAACTGCCTCCAGCATCAACTGCCTCCAGCATCAACTGCCTCCTTTACCAGCACTTGATGGAGCTCAGTTACCAATATTGAATGTTTAGATCAGGGGTGTCAAACTCAGTGACATACAGGCAAGATTCACGTGGGCCACAGCACATTTACAAATTTTGATAAATTTATATTTTAAAGTGAGGATTCAGGGATATGGATAAGATAATTAAAACACTATATAATTGCTTTTATTTAAACATTTGTTTTACTTAATGTATTATAAAATTAAAATAATCTTTTTATCCCAAACTTTCCAGCACTTTCCTCCTACTGGTTTTCTAATATGTGGATTCAAAGACTGAAAACAGACAATCTTCATTAAGGCAGATAGATGTTTATCAGTTAATCTTGATCTGTATGCCATTTTATTTAATTTCATGGATGAAAATAGTTGCTCATACAAGTACATCCTCCCCAAATAGCATAAAATTTGTGCAGCAAACTTTTTAATTTCTGGGTATTTCTTACCTACGTAAGAAAATATTTCGATAATTCCTACTTCTCAATATTTGTCTTTTAAAATGGAATCATTCTAGAAATCAATTAATTCAAAATCTTGAATAAAATACTTAAAGAAATAAATTAACATTTTTGGCAAAAGTGCTTAAATGCAGAGATAGACTATATAATATCTCTAACCTCACAATGGAAATGTAACAAATACTACTAACATATCAATATACAAGATGCATCTAATTGAAGGCTAACTTTAACAAAGTCCAACTGTTACACATTTTCACTTACCTCTTATGTTGTGATCGAAAAATATAACAAAGTAACTAATAAAAAACACAACATGTTGGACAGCTGACAAACATGATGTACAATCATAATGACTTCCCTCTAAAAATGTTAACTAGTGCTGCCACTCAGTATGATTCATAACAGCACAACCCAGAGTGCTCTTTTTAATCTTTTTGCTATTGGGACCTATGTACATTAGGTGACACTGAGAGTGGTGAACACGACCCATCCAAACATCGCGGGAACTGAGTTAGCTCGTGTATACATGTCCACAGTCCCCCAGGAAAGACAGGGGCCCATGTGTATACTCATCTTCAATAATTAAATGATTAGCAAGGGAATTTTATGTACTGTATTGCCTCAATCTCCCCTAAGTGCTATTTTTTTATGACAATTTTTTCTATTTTCATTTTATTTCAGAGCCTCGTGGGCCACAAAAAATTACCTCAGGGGCCACATCAGGCCCGCGGCCCACTAGTTTGATACCCCTGGTTTAGACCAATGACTCTCTGGAGGGAGGAATTGCTGACCAGAATTTCATAATGCCAAGGACTCCAGACTTTCTGGAGTCATCAAGACGGAATGAGCATCTGCTATCCAGAGATAACCCAAATTCTGAAACTCAAAATACTTTTTGAAGTCATCTAAATTCAACCAGTAGTTCAATTTAACTAGTAAATGATGCCTGCTTTGAGCATTGTACTCTTCTAAAGATCTACCTGTAAGAGATAAAACTGACAGCAGGAACTGGAACGATTAGATAGGATCCTTAGGAGATAGGGAGTTTATAGTACTGGAAGAACAATTCAGAAGAAAAGGGTGGAGATTGTTGCGCCATTCAGAGAATGTCATCAATGCCATTGAATTGTTTATGCCCCATCTGTTGAGTTGGGTGTGTGTATGTGTTGCATCAGCAACAACAACAGCAACAAAATAAATCTGAAAAACAGAAACCCTGAGCTTTGCCATTGACTCTGAGAAAACAGCATGTAATTGGCAGGATATGAGCAGAGGAAAGATGTGTCAGACTACATATTAAAAAAAAAACTCCCTTGTGACGACAGGAAAAATAAGCCACAGGGGACAAGGGCAGAAAGAAGCAGGGAGACCAGTTAGCAGACTACCCAAGATCTGAAGAGAGAGAATGGCAGCTGGGGGAAGGATAGCTGCTTCATAAGTGGGAGAGAGTCATCAGATGCTGGGTATAATTCTCTGTCTACATTTAAAATTTCTCTTTCTTTCTCATTTTTAGTTTTTAATTTATAAGAGAATTGTGGAAAATGTTCCTGTTGTTCTATGTTCTCAAACACTAGAGATAGAATGAAAATGATGTGCCCTTGAATGCCTTAGTTTTTAAAAATAAATCTTCCATGTTAGTGATTTATTCAGATCATCTATCTCTGTCAATATTGGTCATCTATGTATTTTTTTTTAAAAAAATAATTTATTTGAAAATTTTCAGTGTCCTGCTTTAAGTGACATAAAATGTTATCATTCATAAAATCTCTAGATTTGTGGCTTATTTCCTTTATTATTATCATCTTTATTTGTGTTTCCTCTGTCTTTTGGTTTATTAGAATAACTAGTGAGTTGTCTGTTTGATGAATTCTTCTCCCCCATGAGTAATAATAATCAGAAATAGCCCATGACCACCTAGTATATCCCAACTAGTACTGATATTATAGGACAGAGTTGACTCCCTATAGGACTTCTAAGTGTATATTCTGTGTGGAAGCCAACTACATCTTCTTCCAAAGAAGCTGGTGGGGTTGAATAGCCAAGCCTTTGGTCATAAGGGTACTGTTTAACCACTGAAGTAACTCAGGGAATAAACAGCTCTTAAATTTCTGTTTTCAGGTCATTTATTTTTACATCTTTTAAAATAATTTCCTTCTTTCTGTTTTCCTTCAATTTTCCTGTTTCCTTCAGTTAAATACTTAGTGCCTTATCTTCTTTTTGTTTTGAATATGCCTCAGATGAGCAATGTGGCCCTGTACTACTAGTAGTGATGTGTTATATTCTCATTATTGCCATTTTAAAAATCTCATCTCTTGCTGTCAACTCAGTCCTAATGCATAGAAGCCCGATAGGACAGCATAGAATGGGGTTCTATGGCTGTCATCTTCCTGGAAACAGACTGTCCCACTTTCTCCTCCAAAGTGGCAGATAATCTGATAAACTTTTGGTTATCCACTGAGTACTTAAAACACTGCATCAGTAAGTCTACTCCGCTATTTTCCTACAATTCTGAAATTTCAGATTTCTCCCAAGGCTATGTATTAATGGTTTTTCTTTTTATTTCCAAGTGCTTCTTTTCATTTTATATTTTTGAAGTTCATCTCCAGTTACAGGTCTCCCTTGCCTTTCAAAAGTCAGCTTTAGACCAACATTGGTACCTGGTTTTGGTAATCAAAAGTAACCTGGAGACGATTTTCACTTATTTGAAAGAAGGAGAAAACGGAACGAATGAGCGTTCCATGTTTTCTTTGCGGTCAGCTGATAACAGACCTCCTCTGTAGAAGTGAGAGGAGCGTCCCCCAGCTGCTGTCCCGGGAACTACCCTCCGCCTCTCACCAGCCAACTGCCACAATTTGGATGGGAAGTATCATTTTAGGTTTTAGGTGTTATTTGGGATGATTTGGTCGATTATTTTTGGGGTCTTTAAATATTTTAAAGTTCACCTATAAATTAATGGTAATTATTTCCCAATTCAAGTCGCAAATCAACTCCATGAACTGTATTCTTCATCATTTTGATATTATATATTTCCCCTTGATTGATACAGAAAGAAATAAAATGCATTTTAGAACCACCCGCATTGATTGTGTGGTTTAATCATCATTTTCTTTTTCTTTTGTTTGAAACATAGTTTCATGATTCTTAATATCCTTGTTAATTGCGCCCTTCACTACTATAAACTGTGCCTTTATTGCTATATACATTTTTTCTTTTGCTTTGAAGTCTATTTTGACCAATAATAATATTACAAGCCCAGCTTTCTTTTTGATTTACTTTTCTTGATGTAGTTACATATACACCTCCCATCACTTGGCAGTTTTATGAAGCGTTTGCTTTATGAAAAATCAACCTAGATAAGTCAGCATAGTTCATCTATTCCCAAAATTCTTTACAAAATTAATGCAAATGTATATGATCTCTCAAAACAGGTTTGAAATGGAAAAGAAATCATATCCGCAATTTTAGATTCTTTCTAAAAATTGGGTGTGATAAAGTTATAACTAAAGAAAGTCATAAAAATTGTTTTTCGGGTGTTATGAAATACAAAAAGCAATTCTGACTCAACAAATTCTTGTAAACAAAATACAAATTTTGTTTCAATTGTAGGATCAGTGACAGAAGCATTATAATAATAGTGTTAGATGATTGTATGCCCACTTCCCCTTCATTATTGGGTGATATAGAAAATCTTGGGGGACCTGGTAAAGGAGTCGTTACGTGATGGTTTGATATTTGCAAGGTCAGTACTTCATAACCACCAGCAGTTCTGAGGGAGAGAGGCAGGGCATTCTGCTCTTGTAAACACAGGTACAGTCTTGGAAACAAGCCAGTCTTGCCCTCAGGGTGCCTAGCAGGTGGCATCACCTCGTGACAGTGCTTGAGCTCATAGGAAATCTTAGACTACCTTTGGAGTGGATTACATCTCAAGAAAAAGGAAGCACACATTTTTACCAATGAATCAATAGGCAGCATCATGATCAACAGAGAAAAGATCAAAGTTTAAGGAGTTAATGTTACTCAGATCCAAAATCAACACCCATGGAAGCAGAAGTCAAGAAATCAAGAGGTAATACTTTGGATAAATCTGCTGCAAAAGAACTCCTTTAAAGTGCTAGAAGTATGTATGTCATTTTGAAAACGAAGGTGTTCCTTGCCCTAGCCAAGGTATTTTTCAATCCCCTTGTCTAGATGTAGCAACTGGGCCAGTATTAAACAAGAGCCAACAAAACACAATGCATTTGAATTACAGGGTTTGTGAAAAATACTGAACACACTGGAGCTGCCAGAAAAATATACAAATTTGTCTTGATAGAAGTACAGCAAGGATATTTCTTATAAATGAACATGGCCAGATATTGTTCTTTGTGTCTTCGGGTATGTTATAGCAATGCCTGGAGAAGATCATGTGAGATAAAGTAAGGGTCAATGAAAGAGTGAAGACCCTGTGAGAGATGGATGGATGAACAAGTGATTGCAGAACAATTGGAAGGTTGGCATAGACCCAGGTAGTATTTTGCTCTGTTGTACATAGGAGGATTAGTTTTTTAAAAAAAGATTGCTACAAACTTATGGAAGTCTCTGTTAGGCAAATTATCAAAATATGAAGCTATTGTTTGTCACATATCCTCCAGTAGGTCTATTCATTTTGGAAAGTGGTATTTTCACCTAACTGTCCCTAAAAAGTTGCACCTACGTTGAGTCAGACCTTGTCAAAATGGTAGTTTGGTCATCCAAAGGGACTACAATCCTGTTCATGTTCAGTGTTCTGGAGAAGCCCCAGTGGAGCAGAGGTTACAAATTAGGCTGCTAACCACAGTTCTAACTGACCAGCAGCTCTGTGGGAGAAAGAGGATGTTTTTCAATTTCTGTGAAGAGCTGGAATCTTGGAAGCCCACAGAGGCAGGGCCATCTTCTCCTATAAGGCTGCTAGGAGCTGGAATCCACTTGAAGCCAGTGAAGATCCCTCCCTAGTCTCCACAAAGGAAGTCTGAAGGAGCCAGACGAAGGCTGTAGAATGGATGAGCTAAGGTTTCCCAAAGGAATTCTCATAGGATATCCCATGACACCCTTGAAGAATGAACTTTATTGCAATGGGAAAAAAGAAATCTCTGATGCAAAGTTATGCCATTTTTCCCACACTAAAACAGTTTTTGACTTTCTTAAGTTCTCTTCTTAATAAGTGGCTGGGATCTTCTATATCGTTAAAGAAAATCTATGAGTCAGGACAGACTCAATGGCACCGAACAACAATAACAAACACACAAAATATCTGAAAAAGACTAAGTTATCCCTTACTAATGTGTCAGTTATTATTTATGACATTGTATCACTCAGATTCTTTTTCTGCCCTCTCTGCCCTGGGAAGCTGGCCCCACATATACTGACTGCTTTGCACACACTTCCTTGTTGAAAGATTCTGGTTAACCTCAGCCAATTAAAGGCACAGGCAGAAGATTAAAGGGAAAGGGTGGATAGTTCTTTTCACTCATTTGGCAGCTTCTTCTTAGCTGACTTCTACTTATTGGGCTTCAGTAACACTGTTTTCTTTCTTTCTTTTTTTATTAAAAAGCAGTTTATTAAAGAAACAGTTTGTTGACACTTCATCCACACATCACACAGTTCAATAGTTCAATCTGATCAAAAAGAATGGTACAATCATCATCACAAACAATTTCAGAAAATATTTCTCGCCCATGCTGATTAGACCACTTTTAAAATGAGTTCTGCAAGCACCTTCAGTTCTAGTGCTCACTCCTCCCACCTTCATTGTTGACTCCAGAAATCCCTTCACACTTCCCATCTCCTTATACCCCTTCTAGCCCCTACAAATCCTTGCATCAGTTCTTATTGCTATGCATCTTCTCATATGCATTACAAACTCATAGACCCAATAGCAACAATAAAGAACACAAGCAAAATGAAGAGGTAAGGATAAAACAATAGTAATATAAAGATAAAATTAAAACAATGAGCAAGAAAGAAGAACCACCATCAATATTTATAAAGCCAAGGAAGAAGTTTTTGTCATGGAACAAGAGACCCTTGAACTTAGAATAAATTCAGGTTGGGTCTCTAGAGGGAGGTTAAGTGGCCAAGTATCAAGTTTGATCCAGCCTTATCAGGATTA
>PVJH01033861.1:0-21193 GCA_004026705.1 Nesogale talazaci | reverse complement strand
CTCTTGCCCCCCTGTCATGTTCAGCCTTCATATGGATTTCAGGAATCCCTCTTGACTACACTGTCCTTGACGGAGCCCTGCCAAGCCTCTTACACCCTCCTCGCTATCAATTTTGGGTCACTTGCTGTTCCCATGTCCCTGGGCCTGTCAATACCCACTCCTTTCCCCCGTCTCGCCCTTTCCCATGTCCCCCCTCTGCCCCAGTACAAATTCAGGTCACGTCTGTAGAGAGGACAACTGACCTGGCACTGAGTTCAAGTTAGAGTCAACATCATCAAGATTGCAATGGTCTCTGCCTGAGGAGAAGAGAACTCAGGACTTGTCTTTGGCTAGAGCAGATCTGTCAGTGGCTCTGTCTGAGTAGAGAATCTGTAGATGGGTTTTAGACCCCCACTGTCCTTCATAGCCTTCCCCAAATTAGGTGTGCATCATTTCAGTTCTGCTACTTTTCACCATATTCACATTTTGGAATTTGACTTACTCGATTTTTTAAAATTCCTTAATTTTTTTTACAATAGTTGAATAGAGAATCAATGTTTAAATATCAGTTTAAATAAAATAAAATAAAATTCAATTTCTAGTCACACTAGCCACATTTCAAGTGCTCAAATAGTGAACAACATTTCCATTCACTAAGTTAAAAAAAATGAAAATGTCTGCCTGATTAGTTCTGTTTTCAGAGAAAAGCTGCTCATTTATTATACTGGCACACACTGTTCAACCCTACTTTAAAGTTATCTTTATTTTTCCAGGCAAATCACCTGTCAGCTCCCTCTCTACTGCTTGTTACACCATGAGGTCTCAGTCATTTCTGTTCTTAAGACCATTCCGTACGTCTACAGGACTTTGGGATTTATTTTTGCTTTCTCGTGTAAGCAGTAGTATTTATCTATAAAGAGATGTTTGCTTAGTATGCATATACATATAAATGTTATAATACATAAATATATATATCAAGACATCTCACTAATTAAAATCTGTTTGAAAAAATTAAACATATAAACCTTAACCATCTTTTGTCTTGTACCACCGGAGTGCTGAATGGCACAGACAGTCAAGCCTTGGGTTGTGAATTGGCAACTAGAGGTCATACAAAACTGCCTTAGGAGAAAGGCGTGGTAAGCTAGCTCTGAAAGATCACTCACTCACTCACTCCACCCCTCATTCACTCACTCACACACTCACTCATTCACTCACACACACACACTCACTCACTCATTCTTCGCTGCCATCGAATAGATTCTGACCCAGGACAGATGAGCTATCTCTGTGAGTTTTCAACTTTTTACCGTAGAGAGCTTCCTTCCACACATTTCGCCCCCCAGGGAGAGGCTGGTGGTTTTGAGTAGCTACCTTTGCAGGTATACACCCAACACTTAAGGCGATATGCTGCTAGAGCGCCTTTAAAAGATCACAGCCATTGGACATGCTATAAGGCGCAGTTCTACTCTGACACGCAAGTGATGGCTCTGGGTTGGAATTCACTCAATGACACTGGTGTGCATTATATAAACCTGAGAATCACTATGTGCTCAGGTCTGCATAATACACTCATGTTCCTGTTCTGACATAAATGATCTTTCTTACTACTTTTTCTCAAATTGTTACAAAATTTGGCCAGTTCCTTTAAGGTGGACCATTTTACTTTTTTGCACTGCTCTTAATTTTCTTTTAAAAATCTTTAGATATTCTAGGCTAATCAACATTTGTTCCCAGTCCTAAAACATAGAATTAACTGTCATCCAAGGAGTCTGGGTTTCTACTAATGGGAAATAGTACAAGGGACAAAAATATGAGCACTAGATGTGAATACTAAAATGTTAGCATATAAAATTGCTCTTACCACAGAAGGGAGGATGTTCTTTTTCCAATGAGAGCTAATTACTCTGTTGCATCTGTCCTCTTTTATAACAAGAAATCCCACTGCCTACAGGAACTTTTTCCTACATATAATTCATTTGTGAAGATTTTTCATTACTTTTCATTCTATGAACCTTTGGGGGCACTCTCATTTTTCCTGTCTATAGGAACTCTCTCTCTCATACTCACACTTAGCACCACTAGCCTCTTTAGGGATTCAGGGACTCACTGCTAAAATTATACTATAAAAGAGAAAAAGCAAAAATAGCCCTAGGCCTACCTGGTACCTGGATCCAGTCCAAAGGGCTCAGCTCAGGTTACAAAACAGCTTTATGATGTCCAAGGAAACAGGAAATGCCATGGGATAATGGTGGCTGCATAAGCAAATGCTTTATTTTACAACCTCATGGGACTCAGCCTCCTGTGATCAATTAGGACCAAGTTTGCAGAATCCCTGAGGGAGAAGTCTAGAAAAGATAATGGAAGCCTCCTCAGAGATTCTACATTGAGGAGTATAATTTCTTTTTTTTTTTAAGGAGTATAATTCCATCTATTTCACCATTGTTTTGTTTATACCAGTTTACCATGGCTAAATTAAAATCTGGTCCTTTAGGGGATTCTTCCATAGATTGCCCCAAACCAATGTATAGACTATCTAATTACCATGATATAGATCTTTCTAATCTTTTAGAATGTTAAAATAAGCACTTAAATACCTTACCTTTTTTTTTAATTGTAAAAATGTATAACACCAACAGACCTTCCCATATACTGTTCAAGGTAAACGCACCCTCTTCTCTCCTAACTATCCAGGATGCATAGCTTGAGCTAGAGGCATACCTAGTCAATACAGTTGTCCCATCCATGCACTGGAAGAAGCCCCATTACTCGCTCCAAAATAACCAGGAAAAAATTGCTCATAGAGTGCTCAGAAGGTATATTCTGTGCCCTGGCCAGATGCAGAGCCCTTACAGAAAGGAGGAGGGAACAATGATAAAGGACTGGGGCCTATGTCCCCCTTCAGGAAATATTTCCCAGTTGTTTTCAGAGTCACAAGAGGTGTAACTCATGGAGCTCTGATGGCAGAATGGTGACTTGTTGGGCTGCTAGGGACAATCTCAGCAGTTTAGCACCACTGGCCCATCTACTGGGTGGGAACTGGAGCTCTCCACTTGTATAAAAAATTGCAGTCTTGGAAATCCACAGAAGCATTTCTACCCTGTCCTACAGGGTTAATGTGAGTTGGCGCTGAGTCCATGGCAGTGAGTTTGAGAGTTTTAAAGAACTTTCTATAGACGAGGGAAGGTATGGCAAGCCAAAGAACGAAGACTATGCCTACCACTCTGATGACAGATTAATTGGTGTACAACTTCAGATATGTACTCCTCTGAAAAAAAATATAACCTTAGTCTTGTCTAAGCTGGAGATATCACAGAAATAATCAAAATCTGAAGATAGAATTCTCATAGCTGTTTGTTATAGAAATGTATCCTGTTAAAAGCACCATACACTCAGGGTCAGAGAAAAAGCTAAGAGCTCATAAAATGCCCCAGCTTCAGCAACATATCGCAAGGAAAATTTCTTAAATGAAGTAATGATCCTTTCAAATGAGAGGAACAATCTTATTTCTGGTAACTAGAATAATGAACAAATTGAGGACTATAAGATAAAAATATTAAGCAAGCTCAAAGAACTAAAGACAAAGAACTAAATGAAGTTTATACATGAACAGAATCTGAACATAAAGACACAAAAAAAGTATACTGAGACTATGACACAGTGACTGAATAGCAAAAACTTACTGGAAGTAGGAAACAACATATTGAAGTTGACCAAAGGAAAATCAGCCCTCTGGAGCCCATGGAAGCTTCAGAGGCTGAAGAGCAACCTTCTTGGAAAATTTTCAAAATGACTAAGCACAGCCTAATGTAGCATTGGTCACTGGGTTGCGAGAGTGCAGGATGGATACATTTCTGGTCACTAGGGCGATGGGGAACAAGGGAAGAGTCCCTCTTTCTTTGATTACAAGACACCAGTGTGGGTGCTTATGTGGCCTGTGAGGGAAGAAATCATTAACAGGCGCCCCAAACTAGTGCTGATTGAAGTTTTCCAAAAGGCCCCATTCTATCAAGCTACCTAATGAATCATCCATTTCCTTTTTCTCCTTGTTCATCTTGTTTGTTAAACTTCTCTCCTTTATTATTGATCCACTTCTTTATTTTTCCTCTGAAGTCAAGTGTTTCATTATTATCATCTAGTCTACCATCTTGCTATAAGTCCAGGTTTTTATATATTTTTACTATGAATAATTATTTTTATTTCTTCATGTTCTATAATGGCAAATTCAAAAATAAGTAAATATTTATGTTCCAGAGTTCTATTATTTATACAGATATAATAGTGAAAATAGCAATATAAGCAGCTATTAGGGAAGGCTGGGGGTCTAGTCTGGGTTTTGTATGTTATGAAGTTAAGTTGGTACCAATTTAAGCCAGGTAATTATAAACATAGCACGTTTAGTGAAATCATGATTGCCAAAAATAAGTATACTCATATGGTAGCAGAAACATTGTCATTTCAAGTCTACAAACTGTCCATGAGAGAAAGATATGACAGACAGCTTCATCAAGATTAATTTTCATAAGATACAGAAACTCCAGAAGGTGAACTGGACTCTACCTCAAACACACTTGTATCCTAAAGACTTAAGACTGAAAATTCTTGGTGATTGAAGAATCAGAAGACAGCTATAGCAAAGTACTGAACTATCAGTAAGCAGGAAATCATTGATATACTACATCAATGATGCCTTATATGCTGTATTAACATATAAATTATTCTGGCAAACCTGTGACTGACATTGTCAGAGAATATAATTGTAAAATTTCCCTGACACACAACTCCCATGGTTTGTGTAAACAGCATCTAGTCACAAAAGAATTTATTCTGTACAAGTGAATGACTTGTATGCTGCAATTTGTGGTTAGTCTACATTGACCCAATATCCCTCTCTAAACAGTGTTTTAAAAATTAGTATCAGGGGCTAATCAATTTCAATATTAATAGAAAATCTTTAGGCTCCAGGGAGATGATTGATGCATTCGGTCAATTTGACTGGAGAAGCAAATTCCAGTGAGGCTTGTATACATGTAAGAAACAGCTTTTATATCAACAAGTAATTATACATCAAGAAATATCACAGGCCAGTCCAACTCAAGTCCATAAGTCTGATACTAGTCCATGAAGCCCTTCTTCAGATCCATGAAGCCACACGCAAAGATGAAGATTGCAGGAGATCACAGGTTGGTGGGGGTAAGTCTTCTGGATCCAATGGTGGTGGCTTTGGCAGCAATCAGGGTCAGTCAGCAAGAACGTGAAGGCAGAGAGAGAAAGAGATTCCCAGGACCCCCTTTATGAGAAGGCCATACCCACAGGGAGGCACCATCAGTCTTTGACCTGGTGGCCAGGTTGAATACCATCTCTACACTTTTATGTATCTTCAAGTTAACATGAAATTATGTAGTTACCACAATCGGTAAGACGCTCCTCCATACATTAACAAGGAGGTCTCTAAAGGGAGCCAAAGACAGGTTTTAAACAGCATAGATCCAAGAAAGGGTTTGGGGCTCGCACTAAATCCTAGATCTAATTTAAGAACAGTTAGCTCTTACATCATGGTCCTAGTTCAATACTTGCTGTCAGTAAGGGAAGACAGGAGAAATGGGGTGCTGTAACAGTATGGTGAAGAAATTAAATGGAGCCTGGTTATAAGATACAATAGCGGCTGGGGTCTTAAAACCTTGTTTCCAAAGAAGCAGCTATCTGAGTGAGATATAAGCTAAGTCCATATTGGAAGAAACACAGCAGCATCAGTGACCCAAGGATTGTAAATCACATAATCTGAAGCCAAAGGAAGAAATAATATCAGAGCCTAAATTGTAAGATTGTGGTTTGCAGAGGCTATGGATGATAGTAGAAGCCCAAGATACATTTATGAGGTCTCCACAGGAAATAAGCCTCTGGTTATGTCCCTCTCTCCATAACGGAGAGACGGGAATAAGCTGATTACTAGACAGAGTGCATTGGAGAGAAGACGATAGAAGATCAAAATGACAAACCCGACGGTCCTTTGGGTCTGGTCTTGTTTGCAACATTTTCTATTTTCCATATTGGGGGTTATCTTTGATGTATTTTGGTCATTGGGGGTAGCTCTCTTGAATTCTAATGTGTTTTTCCGTATATGAAATTCAGGATTGATGAGCTTACAGGGATAGCAAGTAAAATAAGGATTCCTAGTGGGCACACAGTGGGAGAAGGAGTGAGGAGGAGCTGATATCAAGAATTTCAAGAAGGAAGAGAATGCTTGGAAACAACGGTAGCAATTGTACAATACTGCTAGATGTGATTGGACTATAGATGTGATATCTGTATTAGTTCCCAATAAAATGATTTTTAAATACCTCCCTATTCTGTCCTATAAAATTTCTATGCGTAATAAGTAACTTTACAGCAAGCATGTATACATTAGGGGGCTTTTAAATTTTATGAAATAATTTCATTATCTTGTAATTCCATCTAGTGCTGCTTATTCTGGCTCCTAGCATTACATATGTGGAGAGTAAAACTGTTCCATAAAGATTTCATGACTGTGACCTTTTGGAAGTAGATCCATCAATATACTGCCTATAAGTGGCATACCTTAGACAAAGACATAGACTAAAAATAAAATGATGGAAACATATCATACAAATGGCAATCATAGATGGGCAAGAGTGGAAAAGTTAATTCTGTATGATATACTTTAAAGCAAAATCTAACATGACTGACAAATGATTAAAGGGTAAATTGAACAAGCGGGTGGACCTGTGCTAGACAGAGTTCTCTAGAGAAACAAAACCAGGACACATGATTTAATATAGATGGCTATAAGGATAGATATATACAGCATGAAGGAATATAGCAGCCAATCAGTCCGCCTAACAGTACCGAGCATACAGTTCAACTCACTTCTGTGAACAGTGAATAAACTGGAAGTCCATCAACTCACAAGGGCCTGTGGGTCCACGGGGAAGGAAGCAGACAGCTGAGTCTTGTTTCCTGCAATTTTACCAAACCTTCTGACTGTTTCCAAAAGTAGTTTTGTGTATTCTGTTGGGGCTCTTGCTTCATAAAATCATATCATCTTGCAAAAAGGGCTAGAGATTGACTTTTTCTCCCTCCCCCAACATCGTCTGTATGATTTGTTTACAATCCAATCATCTGGTACTTGTGGATATTTTATATTTTCTCAAAGCTCACTGCTGTTGAGTCCATTCCAACTGATGTGTCCTCACAGCACAGAGAAGAACTGGCCCTCTGGGTTTCCTAGGTTTTAAATCTCATTTTTGTTTGTTTAAATCATTTTATTGGGGACTCATACAGCTCTTATCACAATACATAAATACACCCATTGTACGCAGCATATTTGTAAATATGTTGCCATAATCATTTTCAAAACATTTTCCTTCTACTTATGCCCTTGAAGTCCAGCTCCTCATCCCCATCCCCCACCCCCTACACTACTCTTGCTCCTGTACAAGTTCTTGATAATTTGCAAATTATTATTATTTTTTCAGGTCTTACATGAGTGATGGAGAGTGATTTTTTTTAAAACTCAATTGTATTTCTTTGACTTCTTATTGTTTTCAAATGTTCTGACTAGGACTTCCAGCAAAATGTTGAATAAAAGTGGTGGTAAGGGGCACCATTTTCCAGTTCCCATTTGCAGGAGAAATGTCTTCAGTTTTCCACCACTGAGGGTGACACTTGCTGTTGGTTTTTCACACAGGGCCTTTATTATATTGAGGAGTTTCCCTTATATTTCTATTTTATGGAGTATTTTTTTCTTAGAAATGGGCGTTAGATTTTGTCAGATGTTTTTCTGCATATATTGATATTATCAAATGATTCTTATTATTTTTCTTGTTTATGTGGTGGATTACATTGTTCGATTTTGAATGCTGAATCATCCTTGCATTAATGGTAAGAATCCCATTGGTCATGATGTATCATTATTATTATTGTTGTTTGATATGTTGTTGGACTGTTTTGGTCAGGATTTTGTTGAAAACTTTTGCATTTATGTTAATAAAGGATGTTGGCTGCAGTCTTCTATATTTGTGGTATCTCTGCCTCGTTTGGGTATCAGAGTTATGCTGGCTTCATAGAATGAGGGGAGCATGGTGTCCTGTCCCTTTCTATATTCTGAAATACTCTGTATAGAATTGGTGACAGCTCTTCCCTGCATTCCTTGTAGAACTCTCCTGTGAAGTATTTCTCCTGGGCATTTCTTGGTTGGAACTTTCTTGGTGACCTTCTTTATTTCTTCATTTGTTATGGGTCTATTAGGTGTTCTATGGAAATTAAGGGCCCTGACATGTAAAGTGATGGAGAACTCAAAAAATATAGTCAGAGTATGGTAATAGAACAAAATACAAAAACCAAAGAAACCACAGAACCCTGTCTGAAAATAGTTATTTAGTGAACAACACATGTGCCGTGTAGAGGAGGTGGGGCTCATGGGCTGGGAAACTGCAGTCAAAAGCAGGAGAGGAGAAGGAATGGAGAGAGAGAGAAAAGTTAAGCGTAAGCTTGAGTTGTGATTATGGCTTCACTAACCTGCCCACAAAGAGCTATCTCCCAGAGGTGGTGAAGTAAGAGGTCTGACTGGTTGGGATACCTCAGGGACCAGGAGAATTTGACTCCAGAATGGGCTTCTGTGCTGGTCAGTGGTAACAGGAAGGAAATCAGCAGATGTTGCTGCTCTTTTCCTTTAAGAAATTGGTCTACTTAGCTTTATGTTGATATTCTCGTTACTATAAAGTGAGGGCATTCCTCCTAGTTTCCCTTCTCTGGCAGCTGCTGAGGAGATCCTTCCATGTATGTCAGGCTGGGTTGACTAGAGAAAGAAGCCCAGAGACACTCATACATGATTAAAGAAATAGCTTTATTAAGAAGTAGTTATATCAGGAAGACATCCCAGCCCATTCCAACACAAGTCCAGAAGTCTGATCCTAGTCCATAAGTTCATTTTTCAGATTCAGGAAGCCAGCTGAAACGATGAAGCATGTAGGAAGATCACAGGTGTGAGGTCCTGTGGCCACAAGGGTGGTGGGCACATCTCCAGGGCTCTCAGCAAGCAGGGTCTGTTAGCAGGAAAGTGAAGGCAGAGAGAGGGAGGAGAGGTTCCCAGGGTCCCCCTTGTGAGAAGACTGTGCACATAGGAAGCACCTTCAGGCTAGGACCTTACTGACAGGTTAAACTACACCTCTACATTGTTATATATCTTCAAGTTGACATGTAATCATATAACTACCATACCATGCTTGTTATATGGCAGCCACATTGTCCCAGGACTTCTCTAGTTTGCTTTATTCATTATCAGTATTTCACATGAATTTAAGGGAAAGCATCCTGGCTCGGGTCAAGTACACCTTAGTCTTCCAAGTGACATACTTGTTTTTAGCCCTTTAAAACTATTTTGCCCAATGTCTGATTTATTAATTGCTGCTTTCATAAGTGTTGATCATTAGCCCAATACAAACTTAAAAAATGTTACAACTTCTATATTTTCTCCTCTATCATGATGTTGTCTTTTGTTTCAGGTGTATTTTTGTTTTCTTTATGTTGAGAGATAGCTGAAAACTATAGTCTTTGATCATCATCAGTAAATGTTGGAAGCCCTCTTGACATTTAGCAAGTATGGCTGTGTCATTTGCATGTTGATGGCTATTAATTAGTCTTCTTTCAATCTTGAGGCCAAGTTTCTCTCATGATATCCACATTACGAGGGAGGACCACAAATTAATAGCACAGCACCCTAAAGAACAATGAAAAGAGTTAGCTAAACTCAAAGTTAGGAAAATAAAGGAAATCTTCTAAAAGATAAGAGTTAAAGTCTCTTGTTAGTTTACCCTTTTATAGATAAAATAATGAACTATAGAGTTGATCATCAACAATAAAAACAATCATGAGATTGCATAAGATAATGCAACTACAAAAGGCCTGATTTGTGGCAGACAGCGACTGGTTTTGCCACCAGGAAAACGAGCCTGCTCACGCAGTCATCTCAGTGCACTAGTTTTGGACAAAAAACAGCAAGCTTCTCTAGCCCCATGCACCCGACTCACCTGACCTCGCTCCATGTGACTTACTTTTCTTTCTGTGAATGAATAAGGACAAGAAAGGACAGTAATTTGAGATTATAGAATAGGTAAAGAAAAAAAAACAAGGTAGGTGTTTCAGCCATCCAAACAGATGCATTTGGAAGTTTCCAGGAATGAAATTGCAGATTTGACAAATGTATTAAGTGTAATGGAGAGTATTTTGAAGGTGAGAGGATTGTTTTTAAAAATATTAAATACATAGCTTTTTTTAAAAATTGTTTTCTTATTGAGTAATCTCTCATAATTCCAATAAAATCCACGATTTAAAGAAATTTTCATAATTTAATAGTTTTCATATTAGATAATTTTCACAAATTATCAATCAAATAATTAAAATTAGTAATCAGGAAAATTTTGAAGTGAAGGTAGGTAATGGGACTTGGTTCTACTAGACATCAAGAATTGTAGATCACTATCATAATCAAGAGTGTGAACAATTTACAAGATAGAAACAGAAATAAAATAAAAATAATAAATGCATCCATAAGTATATGAAAAATTATATCAAAATAAATGAGGTGCAGGCTATATGTCCTTCTATACTATTCTTTCTTCCTCTTTTCCATCAGGGATATGGATATGATGACTGGAACTCCCCCGGATACTGCACCATAGTAGATCTTTTTTAAAAATGTATTGAATCATTTAATTGGGGGCTCATAGAACTCTTATCACAATCCACACATCCATCCACTGTCAAGAACTTTTGTACATTTGTTTCCCTAATCAAAACACTTACTTTCTCCTTGAGTCCCTGGTATCAGCTATTCATTTTTCCTCTCCTTCTCCACTCCCTCCTTTCCATGAACCCTTGAGAGTTTATAAATTATTATTATTTTGTCATATCTTACCCATCCAATGTCCTCCTCACCCACTTCTCCACTGTCTGTCCCCCAGGGAGGAGGTTATATGCAATCTGTTCCCCTGTCTAGCCCACTTTCTCCTCTCTCTCATTGCCACTCTTCTTACCACTGGTCCTGAGGGTTTTTCCTTCTTGGGATTCCCTGTGTTTTCAGTTCCTATCTGTATCAGTGCATATCCTCTGGTGCAGCTGAACTTGTAAGGTAGAATTGGGATCGTGATAGTGTGTGGGGACGAGTGATAGGGTTGGGGGAGGGGAAGGTATGAAGCATTTAAGAACCAGGGGAACAGTGTATGTTTCATCATTGCTACACTGCACCCTGACTGCCTTGTCCCCTCCCGAGAGCCTTCTGTAAGAGAATGTTCAGTTGCCCACAGATGGATTTGGGGTCCCGACTCTGCATTTCTCCTCATTCACAATGATATGATTTTTTGTTCTTTGATGCCTGATAGCTGATCCCCTCAACACCTCATGATCACCCAGGCTGCTGGGCCTCATCCATGTGGGCTTTGTTGCTTCAGCTAGGTGGCCGCTTATTTATCTTCGAGCCTTTAAGACCCCAGATGTTATATTGTTTGATAGCCATCAGCTTTCTTCACCACATTTGCTTATGCACCTGCTTTGTCTTCAGGGACCATGTTGGGAAGGTGAGCATCTCAGTCTGCTGAATTATTAGAACAGAGTATTCTTGTGTTAGGCAAGTACTTGAGTATGGTCTCATGTATGTCCTTAATACTAAACCTATAAATATATGTACATAGATCCGTTTCCCCTTCATCTTATATAAATATACTTACATATGTATATGCCTGTGTTTACATCTCTATAAATGCCCTTTGCCTCCTAGTTCTTCCCTCTGTTTCTTTTTACTATCGTCTTGTCCCACTATATGTTCATGTTCAACCTTCATTTGGATTTCGGGAATTCCTCTTGGCTACAATATCCTTGACCCAGCCCTGCCAGATCTCCTACACCCCCCTTGCCATCGATTTTTGGTCACTTGTTTCCTTGTCCCTGGGTTTGTTAATACCCACTTCCTTTCCCCTGTCTCCCTCCCTCCCACGTGCCCCCATTCTCTTTTCCAGTTTGTTTATCCTGCCTATCCCTTCCAGATAGAAATATAGCGATAACACTTGCCCCAACAAAAGATGATAAACAATAAAGCAATAACTACAACAACAGAAAGAAAACAACAACAACAACAACAACAACCTCTATAAATAGTTCAAGGTTTCTTTGCTGTCCTTTATAACTGTCTTCTAATTGAGTCTGATGGGACACCTCACCCTCGCCTCACAGTCTATTTTTGGTAGTTCCTGGGGACTTCATTGCTCTGCTCCTCCTGCTGCTCTGTTGCACGTTACCAGTGTCTGGTATGGTGAGTTCAGAGCGAGCACAATTCCCACCGTGTCTCCAGTGTTGTGTCCCTCATGGTGCTACGGGTCTGTGAGGCATGCTGTGTCCCATTGTGCGGCCAGTCCTAGGTTCCTCTCTGTGCATTAGCTGCTCTGAGCAGAAAAATTGTCCTCAGGACTTGGTGGGCCAGGATGTGCTTCACTCTTTCTTCCCTCCCCGCTTGTGGACTCCAGTGGGCTCACATCAGACAAGTCCCTCTCCTTGAACTGTAGCTACAGTGCTGTCCTCTGAGGTGAGTTCTTCTGGCAGGGGTGGGGCTGGGGTAGGGTAGGGTGTGGGCTGTGCACGTAGTTGATAATGAAGCCAGCCCCGCAGGCCTCTTTATTGGTTTCCCGCTTGCTGTCAGTGGGTTGTGTTCTTGTCTTCAAGCACCTGTTTGAAGTCCGGTCCCTCTTTCCCTGTGGAGATGTAAACAACAACGTCCACCAGGAGATCCTTAAAGGACAAAACCCAAGTGCTCTTTCTAGCAATCAAGAAATGCCTATAAACTAAACAGACTACTTCGGGATTTATTTTATAGAAAAGTAAAACAGAGTCCTTAGTTCAAGCCACTGTTTGAGGAGTATTCATTATTCCTTTTTTCTCGTACAAAACAGATAACAAAAAATAGATACTAAAAAAGAGGTGGTGGAGGGATATTATGCAATCTATTTCACAACATTTTGAAATGATAGTTATAGATATAATGTCAAAAATATAATGTCATTTTGACTATTAAATTAGAAATTTAGAAGTTCAATCGTATTTCTGTCTCCAAAATTGAGTTTATTAGAGTAATCATTAACTGAAAATGAGAAATGAGCAAGTATCAGAAGGAAAAAAGTACCAATCATTATTTACAGATTAATGTCTGGAAGGTATTAATGCATGTCGCCATTTTCTTCTATGTAGGAAATACTTTAAAAATCAAATCTCTAAGAGGAAAAGTATTAGTTGTTTTATTATAATTTTTTATTATAAAATTTTATGTGAAAATATCAACCTAGAAACTTGGATATTGACAAACATGGCCAGACGTTTATAGGTTAATATTCTGATTATAATATATAAAGCCATATACATTTCAAAAGATTTTTATTCACAAAAGAAGGAAAAGGATTTTATTTTCAAAAGAAATAAAAAAGTGCTGAGCCCCGGTGGCATAGTGGTTGTGCGTGGGACTGCGGCCCACTGGGATGGAGGTTCAATTCCGGCTCCCAGGAGCAAAGGCTGGGCCTCCTATTCCCACCCCCAGGACAGTGATGCCTAAATAAAAAAAAAAAGAAAGAAAAAAGTATTGTATATGTTGAATGTCAAAATGGTTATTTTTTTAGTGTAGCAATATCTCCACCTGCTGGAATTGTTTGTTTTGCTCTGAAAGTTTTAGATAGGGCTGAGCCCTGGTGGTGCAGTGATTGTGTGCAGGACTGTAGCCCACAGGGTTGACAGTTCAAATCCAGCAGCAGCTCTTCAAGAGCAAGGCTGGACTTCCTACTCCTACCAGGGCAGTGATGCCACCAAAAAAAAAAAAAAGAAAGAAAGAAAGTTTTAGACAGGCAGGCATTATATAGCAGAGGTGCTGAGTCTAAATGGCTTTTTGTCAGGATACCCCGCATAATTCTTTACCATAAAAATATCCCAGGAAATATTTATCATAATGTTATGGGGGAAAGTTTCAATAGATATAGAAAGAAGACCCTTTCCTTCCGTCATCTGAATTGACTATGTGATGATAAAACTTTGATTATCATTTGGCCATTGTTTTCATCTGCTCATTTTCAACTAACATTCCACCCTCAGAAAATGTAAGATATTAGTCTTTTGCCTCTCTCAACAGAAAAGGTAACAGATGGTGCCAACAACCAAATTCTAATTTCAAGAACCTTTGGAAGCTATTGCTCTTTCTTTTTTTAGAGGACATGGAAGGCAAAAGCTATTCCTTTATGTGGATTTTTTGTTTTAACATTATATTATTTTATAGAGGAGAAAAATATAAATCTAGGAGTTAATTCCAGACAGTATTAGTTTTAAAAACTAATTCTAGAACCTAAGCACTTAACTTGTCTATGGATTATTCTAAACTAACTTGGAAAATGTATCATTCGTCTGGAAGTTAAAAACCATGAAGAGATAAAGCTTGATTTAGGGCCAGATTTCCACATAGAAGAAAAAGAAAACTGTGTACTAGTCCCTGCATCAGGTGCTACCACACAGCTATGCACAGATGAAATCAGATCATCCACAGATGCCCAAGACACCAAGCTATTTCTCCCAAATCCAGCTCTACTCCACGTCTAAGACACATAACTGGACCACATTGCCCAAGTCTCTTGCAGTTAGTCATCCAAGTGACATAGTGGATTGTCATTTGGGGAAGTAGATCATCACGCCATTCTTTTTGGTCTGTCTTAGTTCGGAAACTCCACCGAAACTTGTCATCAGGAGTTGCTCTGCTGATAACTGAATTTCTGATGCTCTAGCCTCTCCAGCTTCAGAGGTCTGGTTCCATCAGGTGTGGCTTCTTCATCTCCTCAGATGTTGCCATCTTGTCCTGTCCGTGATTCATCGTCTCTGAGACTAACTCCCAACAACTGGGGAGATAGCATCTCATCTTCACGAGGGAAATATTGAGAGATTACCCAGATGTAGCAGGAGAAAGCCATGCCCACACAGAGGCCTCATTGGCTACTCAATGGCTATCTCCAGATTGACAGGCTAGACTCCACCCCCACATCTCAATATGAAATTAACTCAAGCACATGACTGCCACATTTATTAATACAATAAATAAGGCAGACTACATAATAACAGCTAGAAGTTTATAGTGAAGAGAATTAATACAATAGGAAAGGGAGCAGAAGACAAGATGAAGTATTTCATTGGAGAGAAACTCCTTTTCAGGAGAAAAAATGGCCAGCAGAATTAGCAATAAGAGATAATATAAACTAAAACTGCATTGTAATAGCATTTTATTCCCACCAGATAGGTCAAAAATTTAAATAGCTGTAATCTCATGTGTGATTAGTATTTTGAAAAACATGAGTGCCTAATGGGAGAAAATTAATTTTTCTACTCTGGAATCCTGCCATAAGCCAGGGAAAACATGTACAGCTCATATTACTCACAGAAACAAGTGGTCATGAAATGAAATTAGTTCCATAACACGATTCTTTTTTTTTTTTTTTTTTTGGCATCACTGCTCTCTGGCGGTGGGAGTAGGAGGCCTAGCCCCACTACTGGAATTGAACCTCCGACCCAGTGGGCCGCAGTCCCGCGCACAACCACTACGCCACCGGGGCTCCGCCCATAACATGATTCTTAAAAAGAGAAATAATGCAGCTGAAAAGTGGACAAATATACTTTAACAGACATTGTAGAAAAGAAAATATAATACCAATAGATATTTTAAATTAAGTTCCTCTCTATTAGATATTGGTAAAATGATAGTAAATAACCCCAACACCCGTTTTCCTTCCCCCACCCAAGTCACTTTCATCAGGTCAATTCTGACTCAAGACCACCCTACAGGACAGACCAGAACTCCCCTGTGGGTTTCTGAGACTGTAACTCTCCTGAGGAGAAGAAAGATCCTTCTTTCTCTCAATGGAATGGCTGGTGGTTTCAAATCGCAGACTTCAAGGACTGCAGCCCAACTTGTAAGTTAATGACACATGTATATAATTTTTCAATCAACCAACTACAATTTTTTTCCACAGTGCCTCTGGTATAGATCTTATATAAGATAGAAAATCAATAATGTCATCTATAGGATAGAAAATCAATTATCATATAAAAATTATACTTATTTTTGTAGAAGTAAAATATAATACAGCCACTTTAGAAATCATCATTGTACAGTCCAAGGTATGCATGACCTGAGAGAGGGGTGATGACCGAAAAACACTCAGGGCCAACAAATGTAAAGTGGGACAGGCCTGGGAAGATCAGAGGGTATGGTCCCCTCCTATGACCACTCTTTTCACCTTACAATCTTCGTCTGGGGAAACCTTCACATGTGGCCCCAGAATGAGTTCCACCAGTTCATACAAATTTATACAAATTTGTGGTATATTCGTCTATACAGTGAAATAAAAGTTAAAAAATATTAAAAGATTAAGCAGCTAGGATTTCATATGTCAGTATCAATAAATGAAATGCAGTGTTCAACTAAAAAAATGTAATGTTCAAGTCTCACAAGAAATTCAGAAGACCAAAGAAAAGCAAACCAATAGTTTCAGGAACGCATGTGCATGTGTTGTTTGCTGTTAGGGACTGTCAAGTTGACTCCTACTCACAGTGACGCAATACACAACAAAAGGTTCTGCATGGATCTCACACTTAAGGCCGTTGTTGCAACCACTATGTCAATCCCTCTCCTTGTGGGCCTTTCTCTTTTATGCTGCCCCTCCACTTTACCAAGCATGATGTCCGTGGTGGTTATATATCTACTGTCAACTTGAGGGAAGGGGTGGAGTCTAACCTGTCAATCAGGTCATAGTCAATGAGGCCTCGGTGTGGGCTTGGCCTTCTCCTGAGGATTCTGGGAATTCCTGTCTTGCTGCCTGAAGGTAAGACACACACTCTTCCTGTGAGACATTCCTGCTGACCTGCCACTTGAAGCGATGCTGATGGAGTCAGAGCTCTGGAGCTGGAAGAGCCATATGGAGACCAATGCCTGTGCTGAGATGCTTCCACCGCTACTGGATCCACAAGACTTTCCAGTCACTCTCCTGTGATCTTCCTGTATTCGGTATCATTGCATGTGTTGCGTGAATCTGAAGAGTAATTTATAGACTGGTACCAGACATATGGGCTAATATTGAGCTCATGGACTTGATCTGGACTGGGCTGGGATGTTTTCTTAATATGCAATTACTCTTTATATAAAGCTCCTTTTTATACACATATGAATGTCCATGAATTTGTTTGTTTCTAGTCAACACAATGTCCTTCTCCAAGAACTAGACTCTCCCAATAACATGTCTTTCCTGATAAATATGTGCCTAGAATATGAAAATATGCTCTCCTTCCCCCACAAATTATGGATCTCTTCTTGTTGGTTGGCCAGGTACCTGTTTTCCAAATTTCTAGGCATAGAAGAATGAGTAACCCAGTATTTAAACAGCTGGATGAAACATTGTAATTGGTATTCCATCAAATCCTGGAGCCTTATTTTTGCTAATGGCCTCAGGGCAGCTTTAACTTCTTCCTTCATTGCCACCAGTCCTTGATCAGATGCTGTCTCTGAAATGGTTGAACATGAGCCACTTCTTTTTAGTACAATGACTTTGTATTCCCCTCATCTTCTTTTGAGACGTCCTACATCATTCAGTATTTTCCCCACAGATCCCTTAAATTTTCTATTTGAAGCTTGAATTTTTCCTTCAATTATTTTCATTTGATATATGCTTAACATATTCTTCTTTTTTTGGTTTTTTGATTCCACGTCTGCACATTTCATTATAACATTTTATTTTGCTCTCTGGGGTTGTCTTTGGACATTTTCTGTTCAGATCTTGTGCCTCATCATTTATCCCATTGAATTTAGCTACTTTACATTCAAGTGCAAGTTTCATATTCTCTTTTCGCACCACTTTAAAAAAATTTTTTTAAATTTTATTGAGGGTTCTTACAGCTACTACAACATTCAGTACATCATTTGTATCAAGCACATTTGCACACATGTTTCCACATACATTTCCCAACATTTCCCACTTGAGCTCCTCTTTAAAAAAAAAAATTCCCCTTTCCCCTCCCCCCCTTTTTTTTTAATGAATCACTTTATTGGGGGGCCTATACAACTCCCATCACAATCCCTAACACCATCAGTTGTATGCAGGCCACTTTTACACACCCATTGCCATCATCACTCTCAAAACGTTCTCCCTCCCTCCAGGCCCCCATTATCAGCTCCCTATATTACCTTTCCTCCCCCCCCCTTCCCCTTGAACCCTTAGTAATTTACAATTATTTTTTCATCCTGTACACTTGTGATGGGTAGGTTTGTTATGCCAACATGGCCACAGAAGATTGGTGGGTCTGTTGTGATGGCACGCCCAATGAACATGCGGGATTAATTGAAGGGCAGATATAGGAAGGGCTTGGCAAGTCCCGCCCTCTCTCTTGCTTGCGGCTCTTTGGATCAGAGAGCTGCTTTGTTTGTCCTGTGCCTCGACCTCCAAGCAAAACTACCCGTGGGTCACCTAATCTTGAACTGTGTTGCTGTGAGTTGAGGATCCTTCAAGCCCTACTTCACCACGCTCCTGGGATATACATCTCTTGAGCTGGGGACTGTTGGACTCTGTCATCTGGCTGACTGTTGGTGACTGTTGGCGACCTGCTCTGCCATTTGCTGCCTGTAACCAGATAGCCTGGATTGCTTTACAGAGGACTACTCAGCAGCCCTCAAGATTTGAAGGACTGCCAGTCTTCTAGTTGCCTCACACAAGTGAGTGGCACTGAGCAATCTGTATTACTTTATAGTTAACTTTTTCTTTATCTTATATACCTTTCTCAATATATAAATATATAAAAAGAACTGCTAGTGTCCTGAATTTTATTTCTCTAAGAGAACCCTGCCTGACACAACACTGTACAATGTGTCCCAACACTCACTTCCCTGTTGTCCATACCCCAGAGAGAAGGCTACGTGTAGATCCCTGAAGTTGGTTCTCCCTTTCTTTTCCTCCATCCCTCCACCATCCTGGTATTACCATTCCTATTACTAGTCTTGATGGATCATCTAGCCTAAGTTTCCCATGTTTCCAACTTCACTGTACATCTCCTGGTCTAGCTGGATTTATGTGGTAGAATTGGGGTCATGATAGTGGGTGGGAGGCAGCATGGGAACTAGAGGAAGGTTGCATATTTCATAGTTCCTACCCTGTATCTTAACTGACTCATCTCCTCCTTGTAACCCCTCTACAAAAGGATGTCGCCTCACCTATTGATGGGCTTTGGGTCTCCAATCTGTACTCTCCCTCATTAATAGTAATATAATTTTAGCTCATTGATGCCTGACACTGGATCCCTTCACCACCTCATGATCACACAGGCTGGTATGCTTCTTCCGTGTGGGCTTAATTGCTTCTGAGCTGAATGTTCACTTGTTTATTCAAGCCTTTAAGTCCCCAGACGCTATATCTTTTGGTAGCCGGGCACCATCAGCTTTCTTCACCACATTTGCTTATGTACACATTTGTCCTCAGGGGTCATATCAGAAAAGTGAGCATGCAATGTTGTGCTTTTGAGTTCTTGAAGCCTGACATCTCATCCCTTTGACATCTCATGATTCCACATGCTAGTGTGCTTCTTCCATGTGGACTTTCTTGCTTCTGAGCTATATGGCTGCTTGTTTACTATCAAGCCTTTAAGTCCCCAGACACTCCATCTTTTGATAGCCGGGTACCATCAGCTTTCTTCACCACCTTTGCTTATGCACACAGTTGTCTTCAGTGATCATGTTGGAAAGGTGAGCATCTTGGAATGCCAATTTAATAGAACAAAGTGTTCTTGAACCAAGAAGATACTTGAATGGAGGACCAATGCCCATCTGTTGTCCTACTACTAACCCTATAAGTATACACATTAATCTCTTTCCCCATCCTCACTTATAAAAATATGCCCCTATGTACATACCTGTATTTGAACCTCTATAAAAGTTCATTATCCCCCAGTTCCTTCCTCTATTTCCATTTGCTTCCCTCTTGTCCCACTATCATGCTCACTCTCCATTTGGGTTTCAGTATTTTTTTCTCTGTTACAATAGTCTTAATCAATCCCTATTGGCCTTCTCTCACCCACCTTGTCCCTGCATTTGTATCAATTGTTATTCCCTTTTTTCTGGGCTGGTCGACATCACCACTTTTCCCCCTCCTCCCCCTCTTCAATGTCCCCTACCCTGGAGCTATCAGTCCTGTCATTTTCACCTTCAACCTCTTTGTCCAGTCTATCTTGTCTAGATAGACCTGTAGAGGTAGCAATATGTACAAGAAAAGTCTTCTAAAATGGAGCAATTTAAGCAAATAAAATAATGATAACAACAGCAAGAAACCCCCTCAATGTACTATACAATATGTAACTGAATAATAAAAATAATAGCAATATAAGAACCTGTATAAAGTTCAAGGTCTGTAGTTGACCTCCTAGAGTGACCCCTGGTTCATTCGGATGGGGTGCCAATATCCTGGCCCCAAAGCATATCCTTGTCACTCCATCTGTGACTCTACGCTCTGTTGCACACTCTTAGTGCTTTGCATTGGTGTGGTTGTGTCTGACAGGGTATAATCTTGACCCTGCTTCTTCTTCCTGGCCCCGATAGGCCTTGGGTCTGTGAGGGTAGCCATATTTCTTAATGGGGCTGGCTGTGCAGTCCTCTTTGTGCAGTAGCTGTTCTGAGTGGGATTATTGCCCTGAAGGCTCGGTGGGCCAGGATGCATGTCATTCTCTCTTCCTCCCCTTTCATTTGTTCTCATGTGCTCTGGTCAGGCTTATCTCACTCCCCAAGCTTCAGCTTCAGTGCTGGCCTCCAAGGCAACTTCCTCTGGTAGAGAGGTGGTTGCCCCTATAGTTGGGGTTGGGGTTGTATTCTCAGGTCCCTCCACTTTTTCTCTACTCCATGCTGTCGTGCTGCATTCACATGCTGGGTCTCCGGGTTTAAGTTTGGTCCGTCTTTCCCTGTGGAGATATAATCAATACCTTCCCCTTTGATGGTTTAGTGCCCCCTTCCCTTTCTACACATCGCCATCTGCCTCCCCTCCCCACTTGATGGCTACCATATGTAGCCTTAGATTTGATCTGGCCCCTGCCATATTACCTGGGCCTTCTCCCAGGATTTTCTCTATAGAGTACAGAGTTAGTTTTTCCCGATGCC
>PVJH01033860.1:0-21176 GCA_004026705.1 Nesogale talazaci | reverse complement strand
GAAGCGTTGCCATGTCTCTGTGTGCTTTCCCTTCCCAGGTGATGTGCTCTATGAACTCCTCCAGCATCTTCTGAAGCAGAGGAAATCTCGAATCCTCTTCTCTCCGTTTTTCCACCCGGGAAACTCTCTCCACACGCAGCCGGAGGTCACCCTGCATCAGAACCATGAGGAAGGTGAGTGAGGAAGAGGCTTCTGCTGCTTTGCTTGCCATGTAGACACATTCAAGAGGTTTCGTTGCTAATTTTCACAAGCTGCTCATACTTGTGTCGTTGTGCAATTCATTTTGTATTATGCAAATGTTTCCATACAGAGTGTTTCAAAGAAGGCATTCGGAGAAATGCCTTGATGAATAAGATCTGCTCCGAGTTCTCTGAAACACATCATCTAAGTGAAGAAATTTGATACATAGGTAAAGAAGTGGGGTTGGGGACCCCAGAAACGCTCTGCCATCGAATCTATTCCACCTCGTTGTAGCCTGACAGGCTAGAGTAGAACTGTACCTGCTAATTTCTGAAACTATAACTCTTTACTGGAATAAAAACCCTCATTTTCCTCCCAATGAGTAGTTGGTGGTTTCAAACGACGAACTTTGTGGTAGCAACCCACTGCATAACCACTATGCCACCCAAGCTCCTTGTACAGAAGTATAAAATCATCTCTAATAAGAGGCAGTGCAATGAGACTGGATCCCGATACAGGGGACAGGTCAGCATCATGAAGGCAGGTCCTTGAAGTGTCAACAGGATTCTGATGAGCAGGTGGCTAGTGGAGGCCTTCCAAATAGAAAGAGGGAAGACCAGAGGAAGTCCTGGGATCAGAGCAGTCAGGTGGCTTGGGCTGGAGAGCTTGTATTCCCTCCCATACCTTTCATTACAAAGGATTCCAAAGATGCAGGCAGTTCCATTCCTAGTGGGCCTTGAAGTTCCCTTTGTATGCACGGCAGAACAGCTAAGCATGATTTGCAGCACACCATCAAATGTTCGTCGTGATGGATAGGGTTCCTTTCAGTGCATAAGAAAACTTAAAGAAACATTTCCAGCTGCTATAAAACATTCTGAACACGATGGTATAGTGAGAACAATATTTTGATGTGCAAGACCAAGTAGAGTCCAGTTTCTTATCGCAAACCATTTTGTGTATCTCAAATATTCATTTGTTGGTTTGTTTTGGTGATCGAGCAACACTGTCAATAGTATTCATACACAAAAGCAGAACCATGCCGACTCATTTTATGATAGAGCCAAGAGGGCTTTAAAAAACAGCAAAGCTATGGTAGTTTGGGGCCTCCATTCACGAGCCCCCTCACGGCAAGAGACCCAACCAAAGTCCAGCCACTGCCAGTTCTGTACACTTGGGTTAGCTGTCACCTGCTTCTTCTCACACTGGGAAATTTAAGTATAAAACCCAAGAGTTACAGGGGAGTTGAGGTAAATCCAGTTCACTTAGTGGGATTTTTACATTGTCTGCATTTTTCCTTGTAGACTAGAGAAACACATTCATAGAGACTCATATGTGAATAAGACAAAGGTTTATATACAAAAACAATTGAATATTGAAAAACATCCCAGCCATATCAAATATCCCGGTTCAGATCAAGTCCATAAGTCCAATATTAGTCCATGTGCCCAATACCAATCTATGAAGTTCTTCAGACTAACACATGCAACAGTACTGAGTGCGGGAAGATCACAGGTCAGTGGGTTTGAAGTCTTCTAGATCCAGTGGCATTGTAAGCATCTCATTGCTGGCAGGGCTCTGTGTGGCTTCTCTATTTCCAGAGGTCTGGTTGCATCAGAGTAAGTCTCTGTGGCTTCGAGAGCTCCCAGGATGTAGCGCCATGTGTCTTGTCAGTAGAGAATCTTCAAGAGAATGACCTGAGAGAGAAAAGTGTTTTCCGTCTTCAAGGAAGAAACACAGGAGTTCCCAGAATTCCCAGGAGAAGACCAGGTCCACACAGAGGCCTCATTGGTTATATCTTGATTGACAGGCCAGACTCCACCCCTTCACTCATAAGCCTCTTCAATTGACTCCAGATTATGTCACTACCACTGAGTCCTGGTATGGCTTCTGATGCTGTGCACCTCGAAACAACAGTCTGAAGTCCCAGTGTTCCACAGCAAGTGCCCTGGATCACTAAGGTCTAGTTAGAACAAGGTCAAAAGTGTTCAATTAGGAACATAATACCAGACATATTCTCCCCTTGGATTCTGTATATGTATTTTAAGTGCCCCCCCCCAATTGGGAGGCTGTTTCTTCCTGTTTACCCACCACCAGAAATATAGTTGCTTCCTTCATGTGCCTCAAATTATGATAAAAATAAATTGTACTGGAGTTGGTTTGGAACTACGGAGTCTACATAAACATTGGTGTTCATAACCCGGGGCCATGGAACCCTGGTGGCGTAGTGGTTATGAGCTGGGCTGTGATCCTCAGGGTCCACCAAGTGCTGTGCAGGAAAAAGACGAGACTCTCAACTTCTGTAAAGAACTACAGCGTTTGAAACTCACAGGGGCAGGTCTACCCTGTCCTCTAGGATCATGATGAGGTGACAAAACCTGTCCTATAGGATCACTTGGAGTCACATCAACGCGATGTCGGGGACTGCCTGTCACCCTGCTGTGTGTTGGCTTGAAGTTGTAGCTGATGGGGTATAGAGCAGAGCTGCTCCATAGAGTTTTCCAGACACTAACCCTTCAGAAGCCCATAACCAGGCCTGTCCTCTGAGGAAGGGACTCTAGTGGCACAATGGTTCCACTACTCGGCTGCCAACTCAAAGGCTGGCATTTCAAACCTACCAGCCACTCTTGCAGGAGGAAAATGTGGCAGCCTGCTTCCGTTAGAATACAGCCCTGGAAACCCTCTGGACAAGGTCTGCTCTGCTCCTTCGGGTCTCTGGAGCCAAATCTACCAGTCCGGATTGGTTGGTTTGGGTCTTGCAACGCATCTCTGGCTGGATGCTACCCACAGACCATTCAGCCTCTAGGGTCACCCAAGAGAGAGGGGGAGGCGCTGAATGTTAATGATCTGATGGGAGGGTGCCTCTGGGATTCCTCCACTCGCTTCAATGAAGAAGAATCAAACAGGTGAGCCCCTGTCATCCGTCATCCCGCTTCAACCGAAGCCTGTATTTTGCCTTTGCAGAATTAATCCCGAGGGGAGGCGTGGGGGCCAGGTGTTGACAGCTCTCATGTCCTGACTTTGGCCAAGAGTCCTAAGAAGCAGTGAGGAAGGTTGCCGGGAGAGTATATGACGATGGAGGCGTGGGTAGAGGAAAGAGGACACACTCCAAATCCCATAGACTGTGTTAGGTCAGGGTCACTTTGTCGTGTGCCCCTAAAGAGGTTGATGGCAGCGCACTCGCTATCAGTGCAGACTCCAAATGTCCCAGCCCAGCCCTGGCCGCTGGTCATGCCGCTCACAGTAGTCCGTGGGGTAACAGGTGGGAAACAGAACAAGACCAGAATGGAGCTGTGATTGAGACAGAGCTTCCAAGCTGGTGTGAGGGCACAGAAAGTGGGTATGAAAACCTTACGAAGAGCGCCCCCCATTACTCTCGAATCCTGTAGTCCGGCCGGGGGACCTCAAACTACAGCCACATGCCCACCAGGTGGTTTTGCCGCCGCTGCCTGCCCTGCTTAGCAGCCGATTTAACCTGAACCCACAGTGAATTTGTTCATTTTTTTAAAATGCAGTTCGGCCCTCCAGCAGTCCATGGGACAGGAATTGGCCCCGTTTAAAAAGTCTGGGAACCCTGCTATGGTGCAGTGCTGTGGTGCCCAGACTGCCCTCGATCCCTCCCATGGGGCATTTCCTTAAACTGATGCATCCCCCCCAAGAGTGGGAAAGGGTGGAGGTGTGCTTAAACTGTTTGTTGTGCTGTTGGCAAATTGTAAAAATGAGGTTCTTGTTTTCCTAATTAACACTTCACAAAAGCAAGCCCGACTCCAGGCACCCGCATCTCTTCCTGGCACCAAGCGCTTCCCAGCAGGCCCCTCGCTTCCACTTCCTGGTGGGGGATAAAGGCACGCTTTCCTTGCAAGCTCCCTGCCTGCTTCTCTCATCCTTTCTTCCCCTCGCCTCACCCCTGCTAAATTTAGCAACTACCTCCCCAAACTCAGTGTCTACATTCTTTTGCTCTTCCTGCCTGCCTTGTGCATTTCCGGCTTGCATAATAGCCAACAGCCACTCCAGAGAAGACGAGGTGGGTTTGCTGAAGCTTGACATTAAGGCAAGAATTACTTTTACCTAGCCTGGCTCCTCTGATATAAAGGACAGAGGCTGTCTGCCCCCACCGCGGCCCACCCCCGCCTTTCCCCTTTTCTTTCTATCATCATGACTTTAAAGAAAAAATCTCACTTGGGAATTTCTCTTCTCCCTTGCCGCCTCCCCTCCCCAGCTCCTCCTTGCTTTCCCCTTGGCCTGATCTGACTCTGACGTCTCCGTGCTTGTTGTGCTCATCAATAGAGGGAGAAGCGCCTCTCACACCGAGTCAATACAGATGCGCCCCCACAGGCGCTGCTGTGAGCAAGGTGCCGCGTTAGACGTGGGTGACAGTGAGCTCCGGAGGAGCTCAGAGCACCAAGCTAATGAGGCCAAGGTCAAGGGCTTCAGTGCCCTGGGGACCAGCCACAGTGAGTGCTGCAGTCCCCGCTCTGGAAAGTATGGTGTGCTCAGAAACCTTGCCCGGGCCTGTGCCAGTGCCCTGCCACCTGGCCAGCTCAGAAACAGGCCACGCTCTCTCTCTCTCTCTCTCAGGTGAACAGGTGACTATGACAAGAAGGGACCTGTGGCTCTATACCAAAAAGCCACAGCTGCTGCCGGCTTCCAGCTGATCTCCTCAGGGGCGGTGTCTGGGGCTGTCCTCTTCTGTCCCAGAGCTGACCAGAGGGGGCCACTCCCCTTGCAAGGAGCAGGGGAGCACTTAGCCACTGGGCGGCCGGCTCCTTGCACTGCCACCCCACTGTCAAGGCAGGGAAGGCAGGGATGCTCTAGTATAGGGTTCCTGGCAGGGTACTTTTTTTTTTTTTTGTGAATGAGGTGAAGGATTGCAGAGCAAATCATCAGCTTCACGTTCAAGAGCTCATCAGACCTCCCAGTGTCCTGGCCCGCCACCGTCTCTTGTCTTGTGGACATGCCTCTTGACAAATAGTGCCTTTCCTTCCTCTCCTCGTCTCCTCTCTGGCCCCGAGACTGCCACTTCCACTCCTTTCTCTCTCTCTTTAGAGTGTGGAACAGTGTTTCCCTACAGACGGTGTCCCTGTGTGCGTGGCAGGATGGTCTCCAGGCTTACCTATCCATTCTTCCACTGAGGGGCGTGCAGGTGGTCGGCTGTGCATCTTGATGGGAACAGCTAGCCTCACCTGTCCCCTGGGGAGCACCTGCTGGGTTTGAACCACCAGCGTTGTAGGTAGCAGTCCAGCGCCTCCCCCACAGTGCCAGCAGAGCACCGTTCAGCTCCTTATCTGGTGGTACCAAAGAGGGCAAGCAGTGAAACAGACTCCCTGCTGCTACTTCCCGAAAGGTTGGCAGTTTGAATCTCCTCAGAAGACTGACTGCCTGGGACTTGACTTCTGAAATATCAGCCATTGGAAACCCTATGAACACACAGGATTCTACTCTGACACACGTGCCGTTGCCACACATCAGAATCGACTCCACGGCCACTGGGTTGGCTTCTAGTGTCAAGTGATAGCCATCGTGGAATGTCCAGAAGTGGTTGGAAGAGGCTCTCTGCCTCAGGCTCTCAGACAGAGGGCGCTGTCGGTGGCAAAGCTACTGCATGGCAGTGATTAGATCAGTGCTTATTCCCTACACCCATCCCCTCTTCCTCTACCCTGGGGAGAGGGGGGACAAAAAGCACATCAAAATTGATTATGTCTCGAAGCCACCCTGTTAGGTTTACTTATGATTGGCAACACATAATTAACTTGGTTATTCATCAGTATACTGAAAAAGCTGGCGGTGGGGGTGGGGGTGGGGTGGGGGTGGGGGAGCCTATAAAGTGAAATTGTGCCTATCGTTTCCCTGAGGATTTGTTTTACACAACTTGAGGTATAAAAAGCCCACTGGCCTGGATCGGACTCCAACCCAACAGACCCCATATAGCAGTGGTTCCCAACCTTCCTAATGCTGCGACCCTTGTGTGTCCGCCCCTCCCCCAACCATACAATTATTTTCATTGCTACTTCATCACTGCCATTTTGCTACTGTGATGAATTGGGCAACCCTTATGAAAGGGCCGTTCGACCCTCAAGGGGGTCTCGACCCACAGTTTGAGAACCACTATAGTGTAAACACTGTTAGTGTTTACAGAAACAGATAGCCTCCTCTTTCTCCCTGGGACCAGCTGGTGAGTTTGAACTTACAGAGTCGTGTCATGTAAAATATATCTTATTCTGGAACCCTCCTCTGGAGCTCCATGGACACTCAGAACAGGTAACAGCTACAGGTGGTCTCTACACCCCTTTCAGCTCCAACAACCCGCAGCGGGGAGTCACAGCCCCAAGGGGGCCTCCAGCACCCTGGGCCACCAACCAGGTCCAGCTGTCAGGCCACAGCTGCCTGGAGCCAGCCGCCTGGGCTGGTGGGGAGGCCGTTAAGGACTGAGTGCTCCTGGAAGCGTCTTCTTGGGTGTCAGTAGCTTACAAGACTTCAGAGAGGGTGGTGGTTCCGTAGACTCTTAGTCATGAGGACCCCATGTGTTTCAGAGGAGAGCTCTAACCCATAGGATGTCCAGTGACTGCTTTCCAAAAGTGAGTCGCCAGGCCTTTCTTCTGAGGGGCTGGTGGGGGACCTTGGTCCTCCATCGGTATGGTTAGCAGCAAAGCACATGAACCATTAATGCCAAGATAGCACTAGTAGAAGTGGATGGGGTGTGTGTGTGTAAGCACTCTGCAAAGAGGGAGAATGAATGAGTGAAAGTATGAAGTATGCTTCCGGTCAGGGCTAACGCCTCTGCAGAGCCCCTCTAGGACTGGACACACCCACAGGGAGAAGGTCTAAGTTTTTCTGATGTTCTTGTCCTGAGACCCCGCTGAGGGACTCGTCCATCATGTCAGCTCCTCAGCCCCAACCCCTCCCAAACCGCTGCATTACAAACTGTCGTGTCAGAATGTGCACGCTCGGCACATGATCGTTTTCTGCAACCACGGACACGAGGTGAAGACAGCTGTTCAGTTTGGGTGCAGCCTTGTCACAGACGGATAGGAAAATTTGGTGTCAGAGTAATGTTGATCTGAATTCCCCTTACCACTAGCATAAGGTACGGACACGGGCATGAAGGGAATCTTTTCTTTGTGGGAGGTGTTTGTGTATCTTTGTCAAGGGATGGTAGCATGCATTTATGCCTATAATTGCTCAATTGAGGAGACTATTATCCCTCCCTCAACAGGCCCAAGTGCCAAGGACTGCTTTGGAGGACGGGATTCTTAATACAATATTAATGAGATAATTAAAAAAGATGAGGTGTATGAATCTATTTTATAATCACAGAATAATAGCTGACATTTATTGGTTTCTGATTCTGAGCCTGACCTGAGTACTTCCAACGTTTAAATCATTTCACTTTCCCGGTCACCGTATTAAGAAGGTAATGTGATTCCCACTCTGTAGATGAGAAAGGCTGGGCTCCTTGCAGAAATGCCGTCCATCCTCTATCACAGGTCCCAGGCAGCAAAGTGAAGATGTGAAGTGGGTCCTGGTTGACTCCTCTGCCTGCCTTGGTTCCACTGCAGCGTAGAGAGCCCGCCAACTCGTTGCTAGGGGAGTCCGAGTAGAACAGTGCACCATGGGCTTGTCAAAGGCCGATTTCTCCAGGCCTTTCTTCCGAGGCAACCCTAATGAACTAGAACCTCCAACTTTGTGGTGGCAGCCAAGAATATTGCCCACTGGTACCACCCCAGGACTCCACCACTCACCACAGTAGCATTATCATGTGCGTGTTTCTGTGCATGTGCAGAGCCCCTGACCAGCGGAAGAGGAGTTGAAGCATGGTCGTGGGAAAGTTGTGGAATTGCACTGAGGCAACTTTCAAGCCACAGGGTGGCAGGTTCCAGTACACTCTCCTGCTTGTAATTTTTCCACTTCACAGTATTTGGAACAGAGCAAGGGTAGGAGTAGGGAGGGGGTGGGGGTGTCAAACTACTTGTCTCTCTTCAATGGTAATACGAGTGAAGGTTTCCAGGGCAAATTCATTTTCCACCCACCCATATACACACATTTTGTTTCCTAACAGTGATTGTAGTCACCTTCGTGTCCTTCCTCCCTGCCTCTTCCTGCCTTCAGAACTTTGTCGGACTCTTCTGAGGAGTGCGTGCTTACACACACGAGTGTTACTGTCCACGGGTAAAGATAGGTCTTTCTGGAAGGCCAAGGTCTGATTCCTAGGGAGTAGGGGTTGGGGGTAGGGGTGTCCGTTGAGATTAATAGGGTCCTAAGGGTCACAGACTTGATGATTCCACCAGTGTCTATTAGACCAGTAAGTCTGATCTTCATGACTTTGAGTTTTGTTCTACATTGATTGTCCTCCCAAAATGTCTGGGCCCTTCTGTAGCCCTCCCCGGCGCTGTCGGTGGTGGTACCAGGAGCCCTCTTGTTCTGCTCTCTCGGCAGTGGTGTCTGCGTTCACGTAGTTCACTAGCTCTTTGGGTGAGTTGTTTCCTGGCATCTCAGCTTCTCTTCACTCTCTGCAGTCTGGGCAAGAACAGCATTTGCATCTAGATGGCCACTGGTGAAGGTGCCTTTTGAGAATCCCAAAGTCTACCCTCAGTTCATGATATTAAAAACGCATGTCAAGTTACCCTTAGCGATTACCCTTAGCGATCATAGACACCCTCGGGATAGAGAGGCTTATGGGCATGAGGAGACTTCTCCAGCCTGGGGGGAAAGTGCGCCCTCAATCACACACTGGCTCCTGGGAGCAGAAGCTGTGGCCCTCCCTCACCGTAGGACCCAGTTCCTCAGGGCAGATCCTGGACGAACACCAGCTCCTCTTTATGGCACCATTGGGGTGGTTGGTTTCTGTTGTGGTCCAGACAGTCCCGGCCCAGGCCAACCCCCAAGGGTTTCCAAGGCTGTGCCCTTTCAGCCGCAGACGAACTGCCAGCCTGGGGACTAGTGTCAGATCTCGGCCCTTTGTGCCACTCAGACACTCGCACCAGGCTAGGCGACGTTGGTTGCTGTTCAAGCGGTGTCCCCTGTTGTCAAAACCATTCGAATTCTCTCATCTTGCTTGAATGGTGTTGATGACTGACATGTCAAGGAAGCCATTGGCTGGGATGTGACACCTTGGTTACACATGGTAATTGGGTACTAGACCGGGACAGGAAGAGTCGTGGGTGAGTCGTATGGGCACTGCAGATCCAGGCTACCTGTGTTCCCATGCCTGTCCCCACAGTTTATCGGTTTGTGACATGACTTCCTTGTGTCTCAGTTTCCATGTGTCAGAGAAGGAAACTAACAGTGTCTCTGGCACAGGGAGTAGCCCTGAGGGTGCCGTGGTTATGTGTTGGGCTGCTAACAGCAAGGTCACAAGCTGGAAACCGTCAGCCAGTTCCCTTGGGAGAAAGACGAGGCCTTCTACTCCAGTGAAGGATAATAGTCTGGGAAACCCAGAGGGGCAATTTTACCCTGTCCTGTAGGGTCTCTGTGAGTCAGAATTGACCTGGTGGCAGTGAGTGACTTTGTTTTTTATCACACAGGGGCTATAGTCATTAGCTGCTAACAGAAAAGTTGCTGGCTCAAACCCCACCCCACCCCACCCCCCCGCCCCTCTGTGGGAGAAGCTGGGTCTGTTTGCTTCTGTAAAGATTACAGCCATACAGAGCCTGTGGGGCAACTGTTTTTGTTCAACCTCCTAAGAAAAGAGTGAGTTGGCGTGAGTCGTGCCCTAGCTCAGAACTTATCATATACCAGGGACTCAGGAGTGTTATTCATTCTCACTGTCCTCTGTCAGTGAGGGTTATTTGCTGGCTTGTTTTGTTGTGTTCCCCCCTCTCTTCAGTTTTTCTGACCCCTTCACCCTATTGTAACCCCGTGCACTAGTGCCAACACCCCATTTGGGCATCCCGTCCGTAAAGGCCTGTTGCCTCCCCACGCCATTGCCCTCACTCTGCTGTGGATTCACCAAGCGCCATCTGCAGCATTGTTTCTAAGGGAGGATGCATTTAAAGTGTCAGCGCAAAAGTATTCTCAGAACGCAATCTGTTTTTAAAATGAGAACCGCTTCTATCTTATGCTGCCTCATAGAGCCTGGCACCCGGTGGGACCCCTCTGTTTGTTGAATGAATGACCCCTTTGGGACCTCTCTCTCTCTGTTAATCTGTTGAGTTCCCCTGCATTTAAGAAGGGCCAGATGAACCCTTTTGGTGCCCCTTTCAATTGGGTGCTTCTGGAATCTGGCAAGAAGTAATGAGACATCCCACTGGAGGAAGAACAGGCCCACAGCTGGACTTCCTGTTTTCCCTGCCAAAGGAGCCCCCAGGAAACTAATTAACACCTTTCCTCCCTTGGCTGGGAGCCCTTCCACTCTCCCCCTCCTCTGCAGGCCCTCCCTGCCTTTCCAGCACCTCTTCTCCACTTTGTTCCTGGCCTGCAGCAGAATGACCTTTTGCCCTCTGACCTTGTCCCGGAGGCGGCATTTGATCTGGATAGGGTGTCCAGACCACTTGTCCTTTCATCTAACGGTCTTCTTCCTCCTCTTCCTCCTCCTCCTCCTCCTCATCCTCCTCCTCCTCTTCCTCCTCCTTCATCTTCTCCAGGGGCCTGGAGGCTGTTTTCAGCCCAGAGCTTCATCATCCTGGAAGTCAGAGGTTTGGGAACCAGAAGGCGTGGATGATGCGCCTAAGATAAGCAGGGATTCTTCAGAAAACCTCTGTTTACATCTAGGAGAATATCTTTCCATCTGTTTGAGATTAAGAGATTGGAGCAGTTCACTATCAGCCTCCAAAGAAGGAAGTGTGTCTGTGGTGATTTTACAGGCCGGGTCTTTAAGGTGGAGCCATGGTTAGTGGTTACCGATTGAGCAGACGAGGCTGTCTACTCCCTGAAAGAGGTGCAGCCTCAGAACCCCCCCGCCGGTGGAGGGGGCGGGGGGCGAAGCTCCATCCTGTCCTGGAGGGTTGGACTTGACACTATGCAGATGAGTGTGGGTTTTAGAGTTCAGATATTTAAGAAGGCCTGTATCTGTCATCACGAATGTTCCCTCCCGGTGTCTTCTTTTTCAATTGGTGAACTGTTTCCTATCCTCTTTTTTCTTTTAATCATTTTATTGGGGACTCATACAACTCATCACCATCCATCCATCCACTGTATGCAGAGCACATTTGTACATTTGTTGCTATCATCATTCTCAAAGCATTTGCTTTCTACTTAAGCCCTTGGTATTAACTCCTCATTTTTCCCTCCCTCCCCACCCCCTCTCTTCTGAAATCTTGATAATTTATAAATTATTATTTTGTCATATCATACATCGTCCACTGTCTCTCCTCACCCACTTTTCTGTTGTCTGTACCCCAGGGAGGAGGTTATATGTAGATCCATATAATTGGTTCCCCCTTTCTACTCCACCTTCCCTCCACCCTACTGGTATTGTCACTCTCTCAAATGATCCTGTAGGGATTATCTGTCCTGGATTCCCCATGTTTCCAGCTCATATCTGTACCAGTGTACATCCTCTGGTCTAGCCAGATTTATGTGGTAGAATTGGAATCATGATGGGGCAGAGGGAGAGGAACCATTTAAGAACTAGAGAAAAGTTGCATATTTTATCGTTGCTATACTATATCCTGAAGACCTTTCTATAAGGAGATGTCGTTTCACCTTCAGATGGGCTTTGGGTCCTAATATGTACCTCCCCCTCATTTATAATGAGATAATTTTTAGTTCTTTGATACCCAATACCTGATCCCATCAACACCTTATGGTCACACTGGCTGGTATGATTCTTCCATGTGGGCTTTGTTGCTTCTGAACCTGAAGGCTGCTTGTTTGCCTTCAAGCCTTTAAGACCCCAGATGCTATGTCTTTTGATAGCCGACACCATCAGCTTTCTTCACCACATTTGCTTATTCACACATTTGTCTTCAGCAATCATGTGATGATGGATACACAACCCTTTTTAAAAGTGACAACTATCAAGGCGTATGACATGTGAATCATATATCAAGAAAACTAGTAAAAAAAATAGTTGACCCATGGTTACCATAAGTGAAGGACGAAGAGTTTTTGTTTAGGGGACATTGAGTTTATGTTACTGATGATGGAATAATTTGGAAAAGAACATTAATAATAGTTGCACAACACGATGAGTATGATTAATAGCCTTGAATTCTATGTGTAGAAGTTGTTAAATTGGAGGATGTTTTATTGTGAGTGTTTCTGCAAGCATTTTTTTAATTTCACTGAAACAATGAAGACAAGGAAGAAGAAAATGTTTTAAAATTGATCGTGGTAAAGATTGTTTAACTTTTCTTGATAGGATTAAACTATTGAATTATATGATGTGTGGGTAAAGTGTCAATAAGACAGTTTTTAAAAAGAAGAAGAAGACCTGGACTGGTAATCCGATTGGTGAGTAGTTCACCCACCAGCCACTCTAGGAGAGAAATGAGCTGGTGAAGCAGTAAAACCCAGGACACCCTGTGCAGAGGCTTCTTCCCCCTGCCATCAGGAGGAAGGTCTAGGGATGCCATGAGGGAAGGCACTCCACGGGTACCAAGCCCCTCAGCTGCCCCATGGAAAGAAGATGAGGCTGCGTGCTCACACAGAGATGGGCAGGCGCTGGCACCCTCTCTAGCACCACTGTGAGAAATTGACTCGACTGCAGTGAGTGTTTGGCGGGCCAGCAAAAACGGTCACACCCCGGACTACCACCCAACATTTAGCAGTTCAGACCCACCCGGCAGTCCATCTGAACAAAGGCCTTGATGATCTGCTTCCATCAAAGATGACAACCCCAGAAACCAGCAGAAGCCTTCTGCTCTGTGTCACGTGAGCCGAGATCCAGCCGGCAGCAGCTAGCTATGTTATCATACTCTGTCTCCCCCCCTCGCGCCCCCCCCCAGGACATCTCTGAGTTGATCTTGTCCTCGATCACTCCAGTTTGTATGAATGACTCATTTCCCTTCTTTACCACCACCACCACCCCAAAATCCAATGAGCTCGTCTGACATCAAGTCCCTTGTTTTCTGAATTCACTTCTTTGGGGGCCTCTTCAAGGAGGGAAAAGCAATCATCCTCCAGGACCATTTGAAGGGAGACTCACTCATCTAAGCTGCCTGTAAAGGATGGGAAGCCCCCTTGCTCACTTATTTTCATACACACTATGTCATGAGAAGTGCCCGCTGCTATGTCAAGTCTGACTCACAGGGCTTCTAAGACTGTGATTCTCTATGGGAACAGACAGCCTGATCGGTGTCCCACAGAGCTAATGCTGGCTTTGAACCGCCAACTTTGAAGTGAGCAACCCTGAGGTTAGACAGGCACCCGGGGCTGGCTCAGAAGATGCACGGTGAAGTGTGGTGAGGGAGATGGCGCCTTAGAGCGCTGCTTGGTTTCTTTCAGCCCACTTCAGCCAGAGCTCTGTTCACCTCCAGGTGCTTTTGACAGACCTGTTGTGTTTGCCGTGGCATGGGTGTGAATCACAGGCCGGACTAGGGAGGTGAACCACTCAGAAGAGGGACATGTTTCCCTGAAGCCTGTTTTGAATTTCACCAGGAGACCCAGAGCCTGTAACTCTTGTGTCACTCTTTACATTGTTCCTGCTTCCTGGTAATCTTTTGTGCTCTGTGCTGGGAAGCAGTGCTTTTGGGAGCAGCGAGGGACATGCTAGACAGAGGCTGAGGACCGGGGTACCAGCTGGGTCTGTGAAATCTCATCTCCCCACTGACTCACTGCCATGGTGAGGCAGTCCAGATGTGGGGGAGCTAAACTTGATCTTAACCTTGGTTGTACCCTGGAAATTTCCCTACTCAATAATCATGACTTTCACCAAAGGCTTCTTCCCACCTGCCCTGGGTCAAATGGAACTGGATCAAATTTTGATGGCTAAATTTTTTTCATATAGGTAGGGGGCGGAATCAGACCAGAATTTTCCACCATCTCACATCCAGCCCTAATTCACTATGGGCTCTTCAGTCATGAGAAGAAGGGAGTGTTTGTGTCTACAACTGGTCCACAGAGAAGCGACTTTCCACCAGCATGGCAGCTCTCCTTGCTCCTCTCTTCCCTCCCCCTCCTGCCATGCCCACAGTGACTAATGATGCTTGGCTTTCCCTCCCTCTTCCTTGTGTGCTTGCTTGCCTCCCGCCCATATCTAGACCTTCAAAACAAGGGCAACGTGGATAATTTCCCAGTTTCCCAGCTGGGCAGCTCACCAAGAACAAACCCAGACATCAAGGCCAGACCAAAAAAATCTTCTTGTTTTAGACAGAAGACTCCTACATCTGGGGGCTTTCATGCACCCACTGTCCGCTCGGTGCATTTCCTGTGTCCGGAGCTTCTCTGCCTGCCGGCTCTGGTCGCCTAAGTTTCCATACCCTGGTGCCAACTTATAATAACAGAGTCAGCAGGGTAGGCGCGTCAGAGCCCACTCCGTACGTGGGCTCAGGCTTTGGGAGCTGAAACAAAGCTTGGAAAGGAAGGCTTCTCTTGGGTGTTTCAGCCTCGGCAGTGGTGTGCCCAGACCACCAGGAGCCGGCGTTAAGTGCCCTCCCTTGCAGCCCCCTACCATTGAAGCTACCAACTTCACCCAGGACTTCCTCTCGGAGCGGTGTCTGCAGAGGAATAAAGGGACCCAGCTCCTCCGAACCTCGTTCCTGCCCAGATCCCAGGTCAAAAAGTAAAATCGGAGTTGGGTTATCCAGAGCCCTGTCTCTCCCGTCTTCATTGTTCCCAAAGAGCTAGGCAGGAACAGAGAGTGAAATCTCTCCAGGACATGACTTCAGTTCCTCTCTTACCCTTTGGCATAAAAATTCTTCCTCTCATAGTCCTCCCAGACTTCCGAGAGCTTGCCCTGAGCACACACCCACACACTGAACCTTGAAGCCCAGGACATCAAAGAAGGCCTGCAGGTAACCAGATTACTGACCAACCCCCCATGTCCTTCAGGAAACGTGCAGGACAGGAGATGGATTCTGGAAATAAGCTTTTCCAATGCATGGCCCTTTCGTCCCCATGTATCTTTAAGCTTTAATAAGCTTGTCGGTATAGAGGGATAATCTGTAAATGGTATTTAAAAGAAAGACATATGAAACTGTCACATAGTGATTTGCAGGGATCTTGTTTCGTGTTTTGTGGCAAAGCAAAAAAAAAAAAAAAAAAACGGACCAAGAAGATAAGTTTGTGTTTATGGGCAGAATTGAGGTCCTAATTAACTATGAAAAGAAAAGCAGCTTCGTCCCCACGTGACTTCGGATCATGTTAATAAATTCAGCTATTAGTGGTCAATAACTGCATTTACCCAATGAAGACCCTGCCAACACATGGGTTGAAGTGAAGGCATTAGTACTTGTCATCATAGACTGTACCCTCACAAATTGACCTAACACTTTAAAAGCTTTGTGTGATGGAATATAGCAAACATAGCAGACAAAAGGAAAGAGAATGACACACTGACAAAAGTGTAGTGTGAGTCCGGGTAGACGAGAGAAACAAATTCATAAACACACATATGGATATAAGGGAAAGGTTTAGATACAAAAGGAATGGAACATTGAGAAAGCATCCCAACTCAGTCCAGTACAAAGTCATAAATCCGATATTAGCCCATATGTCCGATACCAGTCTACAAAGTCTCCTTCTGACTCACGAAATCACAGGTCAGTGGGTGTAGGGTCCTGACTCTGGCAGGGGTCCCCTCATGGCTCCTCATTTCCAGGGCTCAGGGCCCATCAGCAGTATCGATTGGTGATAGAAACATCTCAGCGCTGGTAGGGATCTCTCTGTGGCTTTTCCGGCTTCAGAGGTAAGACCGTGTGGCTTCTCCTCCATCTCTTCCTGTTCCTTGGATGCTGCCGTCTTGTCTTGTCAGTTGAGCAACTCCCAACAATTAGGAAAATGGCCTTTCATCTCCACAAGAGAATTACCATGAGACTTCCCAGAATTCTCAGGAGAAAGTCATGCCCACACAGAAGACTCATTGGCGATCTCCAGATCGACAGGCTAGACTCCACCCCTACATCCCAATCATGAAATTGACATCAAGTACATGACTACCACAAGCGTCATGTATCCTTCACCATCTTGTGTCAACTCCAAAAGATATTCCTGATTCCTCTGTGTGCCCATCTCTTCTACCTTACCAGCATGCACGATTTTAGAGCACATCCCAGATATATCAGTGTCATCTGTAATTATATCAGCATGTGTCTGAATAGATAAGTCCTTTCAATAAAATTATAATCAAGGAACATCACTCCAAAAATCTCACCATCCTCATTATCAATAGTTATTTGACTAGTGTTGACATTTTTCCAATTACCCTGTAGATGTTCTTATGGTGTCTTTGGATGGAGAGTTGCTGAATACAACACTGGACTCTATAGTGTAATTGGTTATTGTGTCTCTTAAATCTCTCTCTGTTTATAGCCCTTTTTTCTCTCTTGCCTATACATACACCATCCCACACTCTCCCCTTCCCTCTCTTGCAAGTCAATTTTTTAATTGAATTGATTGTCTTGTACAGTTTTTCACAATCTGAATCTTTCTGCAAGCCCATGGTGTTACCTAGCATGTTCTGGTCCTGTGTACTTCCTGCAAATCAGTAGTTATAGCTAAAGATCTGATCCAGTTCAGCACCTGTAGTTTGGCAAAAATACTTCTTAGCTAGCGAGGCGGGTGCCTCTGGAGAGGCGCTGTGATTCCAGGTGGTTTAAATATTAAATGCATATTATTATTTTCATATCTTTCCCTGACCAATTTCTACTTTCTCCCATGGCTTCTGTTGTTCCTCCCACTGGGCATGGGAAGGCTTATGTTTCAATCATTGTGATTGGTTCCTTCTTCCCTTCTCTCGCCACCTTTTCCCTACCCACCTGATATCACTGCTCCCATTTCTGTTCCTGGATTCCATGTGTTGGGAATTCTTACCTGTACCTGTGCACATGCTCCTGACTAGCATGCAGTGAAAGGCAGGTCTGGGATCATTATAGTGGGGTTGAGGGAGCCTCAGGAAACCTGAGGAGTATTGTGTTTCATTGTGCTATGCCACTCTCTGGTTAACTCAGCCCTTTGTGTGAGAGGATGTCTCATTGACTATAAATGGGTTTTAGGTCTCTTCTCCAACCCCCCTCATTCTCAACAGTGTTTGTTTGTTTGGTTGTTGTCTTCCGATGCCTGTTACCCCACCCCATCGACACCTCATGATTGCACAGGCTGGTGGGTATCATCCATGTGGGATTATTGCTTTTCTGCTTGATGACCACTTGTTTAACGTCAAGCCTTTAAGACCCCAGGTGCTATATCTTTTGATACCTGGGCACCATCCACTTTCTTCACCACATTTGCTTATGCACCCATTTTATCTTCAACAAGATAAAATGCTGGGAAGGTGAGCATCACAGAACGCCAGGCTGATAGAACACTGAGGGAGGGCATGGCCAGAGGCCCGTGTAGGTATCCTTACTCTTAAGCTACATGTATCACAGGCTGCGCAGCTTGGTCTTGTTTTAGGTTTGTTTGTTTCTTTCTTTATAGGTTTATTTATTTTTCTTTACAGACATTAAATATAGTATTTCATTATAACAAGAAGAAGACCCGGAAGCAGTTTTTAAAATAAACAAATTAGCCTTCATTTATATCATTGCCTTTGTGTGCGATGTTTTACTTTCTGATTGCTTTACAGATTTTCCATTTTGTCTTTGCTTTTTAAAACAATCTGACTGTCATGTAATCTGACGTAGTTTTCAGCTTAAGGATTGCTGAGTTTCTTGGATCAGCAGGAGTGTTTTGGGAAATTCTTTTATTTTTACTTTTTGCTTTTTGTTTGTTTAGTTTTGCTGTTACTAAATTTGGAGATACTTGGTTCTCTTCTTCTGCCCCCCCCCCCACCTTTTTTAAGAGGGCCTCCTTTTTTTTCTCTGCTCTCCTGGACTCTGGTTACATGTATATTATTCTATGTATCCCTTTTTCATTATTTTATATATTTATTTTACACTCAAATTAACTAACCCTTTCTCTTGCTGTCTCATCTCTACCACCACTACATCCACCCAATACTCTTTCATTTAGGGTTTTGTACTGAAAAGTATTAAAAATTTTCATTGTGTACTTTATTAAGAGTTTCCATGTCGCTTCTGAGATTCTCTGTTTGTTATGACTCATCACAGTCATAATTTCCTTTTAGTGCCGAGGAAATGGCATGAGGGCCACAATGACCTCCTCTAGCTACCCAGTGGAGACAGAGAATTCAACTCTACCACTGGCCAAGGTCAATTCCCCTGAGGCAGAGGTCAGGCATGCATCTGACACCAGCTGTCATTCTCATGAAATTCCCCTCTGCTGGGTTCAATATTCCATTGGTCTGGCCACACAGACCCCACATACTTAATCCCGTACTTAAATGTGGGATTGATGGATGAGGTTAACAGGTGACAAGTCAGCCTCAAAAAGCATTAAGGATGCAGTTCTTTTGTCTGCAGCAGCCCATTTTTTTCAGCCAGGCCAAGAGTCCCATCTCTCTGGAGCGCTCAGTCTCAACCACATAGTCCCTTGGCCTCTGAGAACTTTTGCAAACTTCCTTTGGCATTACTAAATGCCCAAATGGCAGCCCACTCTGCAAGCCAGATCCTTGCCTAAAGGTGCTTTTTCCATGGACGCTGAAGCCCTCTGCTCCATGTCACAGGCTCTGCTGCCTCCACTTCCACAGGGCTGCCACCTCCTCCTCCAGAGATCTCCCACGTGCTTTGCTGGGTGATGCTCCTTTCTTGGTGGTCCTGTGACTCTCTGATCCTGCAGAGACATAGAGTCCAGAATCATCATGCGTCACAAAGAATTGTGACCAGAAGGGCCTGACTGTCTACATCTCAGGAACCTTCTGTTGTATCCCTGAGCACAAGACTCAGCAGCAGTACTGCACCCCACCTGTCTAGTTTTCCTGGTTGAAGTGTTCGCAGGCACTGACGTTGCAGCAGGCACTGAAATAACACTCATGCGTCGCTGTGGGTTCTTGGGACACTCATTTTTTACACCGTCCTCATCCAGACCTGCTTTAGTCTGGCCCCAGCTCCTCACACGAGTTCCTTCGTCCTGGAGCAGGACCTTTCCTCGTAGGGATGCCTGACTATCCTGGGGTAAGAGAAAGCCTGCTGGGCCCACAGGGCCCTTCTGACTTGGTGGAACTCATCCTGCAATGGCCGACAGCTGAGAGTGCAGTTCACGCTTTCAGCCTTACAGCAATGGCTTTTCTCTGGGTCCCCCAAAGCTGCCCCCACTCTGGAGATGTGCTGTTCGAGAATGAGAGCAGGAGCCGGGGGAGCTTTTCGAGGCAGACTTAGGAGCTCCCTGCATAAAACTCTCTTCTCTATGAATCTGCCTCTTCCACTTTGTGCCGTTCTGGCAGCCCCATGCCCCTCAGACTCTTCCTTCTCCAACTGCCTGCTGTTGGGTTTCTCGCTACCCCACACTGCAGAGACTGGGCCGTACCCTCGGAAGAAGTGGTGTCTAACTGTGTATTTTCTTTTCATGCTATTCCCTTCTCTAAATAATTAACTATTATTTTTGACTGCCTGGGCACACTTATAAGTACCTTGGCATACTTCACCTTCCCACGCAACCCCCTCACTCTGTAGTTGCCATTTGTGGGAGAATTCATCCAATCCAAGCTATTCTGCTATTCCTGAAACTGGGGGGGGGGGGGGGGGGCTGTACTTTCTCTGAGAAATGGCAGCCTGCCGTCAACCCTGTGTGTACTGTGCTTGCCTTATCTATCCATAAGCAACCAGCGACCCTTCTCAGTAGAATATTGAGCTGTGGCTTATTCCTTTTATAGCTGCACCCTAGTCCAATGTGTAGACACATGATGATTTCCAAAGCCGGTCCCCTACAGGTGACCACGCCAATGGCTCCTCACTGTTACGCTGGCCGAGACAGCAGGTTATAAGATCACCTGAAACTAAGTCTGCAAGCTGGTGACCCCGAACACTCTCTTGTTCACTGCCTCGCTTGATAGGTAATACTTACTGGTTCTTTGAAAAGGAAGGAATGTGTCCATTTTCCTGCTCACGCTGTATAAAACTTTAAGAAACTATCGCTCTGTCTCCCTGTCAGATTCCCAGGTTCTGATTGAATGCCCCTCATGTAGATCTAGTCTTAAAAGTGCAAACCAAGTCCTTGACTTGATTTACAGAGAGCTAGGGCTCAAGGGGTCACAAGCATGCTCCCTCTTTGAGTAAAACCATGCTGGAACGGTACAGTGTCGCTGCTAGGGTTAGCGGACATTGTGCACAGGTTGATGACAAACAAAGCGTGGTCAGAGGTGTCTGTGATGGGTGGCGTTTCCTCAGCCATACGAGTGCCTTTGTCTCGTTAGCTTGCCTTCCAAAAAAGCTCCAGGCCAAACAGCGACTTCTGAAGAGACCCGTCGAAAGGTCAGCGAGGGAGGTGATGGCAGCTGTCCATTGGGATTCCAGAGGGGGTAGCCTTGCTAGACTGTCTTAAAAGACACAAAAGGATCACAGGGGCTGATTAGAAAGTTCTCAGGGAATGACAACTGCATTTGTCAGAAAGGTGGGACCGAGTATTCTTTTTTAAAAAATGTTGCCACCCTCCTGCACCGGGTAGCAAATGTGTTCCTACAGGGATTTTGTTGAGAACAACTGTCTCCATGCTGTCACCCCGATCGTGCCCCTTCCGACTTGTTCTTGTGCCTGAAACTCAAAAGGACACTGGAAAGAAAGAAAGACGGGTTGAAGTCCCGTGGGGAGGGGTGCCCACTCGGCCGCGTTGTGACGCAGTGCGAGTGGAAGCGTGCTGGATTCTGCAGAGAAGGGTTAGAGGTGGAAGTGTGCCTTCAGATGTGGACAGACCTAGATTGAGGAAAGGGCGGTGGCGGGGGGGGGGGGGGGGGGGGGGGGGGGGGGGGTTGTCGAAAGATAGGAGCTTCACCCTTGGATATCTTCCTCTAGGAAAGGTTCCTGTGATTGTCAAGCTCTATTTCCTGACTCACCCACCTATGCGCTGGT
>PVJH01033859.1:0-20997 GCA_004026705.1 Nesogale talazaci | reverse complement strand
TTATGCACCCCTTTTGTCTTCAGCAATTGTGTCAGGAAGGTGAACATCACAGAATGCCGGATTATTAGAACAAAGTGTTCTTGTGTTGAGGGAGGACTTAAATAGAGGCCCAATTTCCATCTGCTACCTTAATGCTTAACCAATAAAGACATGAACATAGACCAATATCCCTTTTGTTATATATTGATATATTTACATATGTACCAAAAAATCACATAGATCCAGGAATGGGTTTGGGGCTCACACTAAATCTCAGATCCAGCTTAAGAACTCCTTGTTCTGACATCATGGCCCTGCTTGACTCTTATCCTCAGGAAGGGAACACAGAAGATATGGGTGCGATCGCAAAATGTGGAGGAAAAAACGATGATACCAAGCTATCAGATAAAATAGTGTCTGGGGTCTTAAAGACTTGTTTCCACACAAGCAGTCATCTAGGCAAGATGTCAACTGAGTTCACATGGAAAAAACACATCATCAGTCACCGAAGGATTATAAATCATATATAATCCAAAATTGAAGGAGGGAGTTGTATCAGAGACTAAATTGTAAGAATCGGGTTTGCAGAAGGCTTTTGAGGACAGCGGGAGCCCGAGATTCATTTGTGGGAACTACAAAGGAAACAAGCCTCTGGTGAACTCCCTCTATCCACAGTTGAGAGATGGGAGGAAATGGGTTATTTCACACAGGGCATTGGAGACGTGACTTTAGATCAAAAGCATAAATCTGAGTTAAACAGTTCAAACGGTGTCTGTTGATACCCCACCTCTGATGCATGCTGGGCTTGATCTGTTTCCAACTTTCTCTGCACTTTTTGTTTTGATTTTGCTTGCTCCTATGAGGGCACATCTCAGAGGTATCATGTCATCAGAAGACACCTCTGGAAGTGGTGTTCTGTTTTTCTGTTTTTCGGTATATGAAACTCAGGAATGGTGAACAACCTCCAGGGAGAGAAAGTAGAACAGTGGTTTCAGAATCCATAGATTCGCCAATCCAGAGTTTCACATACACAGCGTGGATTACAAGTCCATGTAAAGAAAACCAAATTTCCCACAAGTGGGCCAGTAGAGAACATCCAGATCAATAGAGGGGAAACGTGAAGTTGTTACGGATTTTTGCCTTGCTTGGATGCGCTGTGAGCGCTCGTGGGGGCAGCAGTGCCGAGCTCAGACAAGCCATTGTCACCAGGCCTCTCTGACGCGGTGAACAGCAAGGATGCCACCTCGAGGACTGCAGCGCGGCAGGCCCACGCTGTGGAGTTTTAATGGCCACATTAGGCATGTAGCGAGGCAGCGGGCACGAGGCCCTTGACGAGGCGGATGGGCAGAGTGGTGGCAACACTGCACAATTCTGAGGATGGCCAGGAGCAGGCGGTGCTTTGGTCTCCTGTACCCAGGGCTGGTACAAGTTGGAACTCCCTCGGCCGCCCCTGATGGCGGCAGCAGTCTCATTCCTAACTCATTAGAGGCCCTTCCCCAAGCGACAGGGCCCATCAGGAGAGTGCCAGCCGGGGCATCTTCTGGAGGCGTTCGACCTAAGGCAGACAGGTGGTTCTGGCGACTGCTTTCGAACATTCCAAAATGAGAGACTTTCTTGAAGGACGACACCAGAGTATCAGGAGGGCTTCTTAAGAAGGTTTTCAAAATGGAAAACTACATTGCTGCGGTGGGGTGAGGGAAACAGCCAGAAAAACTGGGTTGAGGACCTTTTCTTCCATTATTACAGTGCACCTTTGAGGGGGGACCAGGACTGACCGCCCTATGAGGATTTCTTTTTGGGGCGGGGACATCACTGCCCTCTGGTGGGAGTGGGAGGCCCAGCCTTGCTCCTGGAGAGCCGGTGCTGGATTTGAACCATCAACCCTGTGGGCCGCCGTCCCGCACTCAACCACTGCGCCACCAGGGCTCAGCTGATGGTCTCACTGAGACACCTGGCCCCACCCACCCGGCAGCCCTGACCTTGTTCCTCGATCGGAGTCCCTTTGGGATGTCAAAGCTGCCCCTTTGATGTGGCACAGATTGAAGAGGGCAAAATTCTCTGGGGGAAGAGTTAGAGAGCTGGGAATGTCACCTTCAGAAGAGTATGGACCGATCCTGAAATTCTCTCTCTCTCTCTCTCTCTCTGATGGTATTCTGAAATTCTCTCTCTCTCTCTCTCTCTGTCTCTGATGGGATCCTGAAATTCTCTCTCTCTCTCTCTCTCTCTCTCAAAAGAAAAAAAGAAGAGTATAGACCAAGGGGAGGGCATGTCAAGAAACAACAGCTTCATATTGTAGTGTTTTCCTTTAAAAAAGAGCTCCATGATTGTGTAGCAACACTTTTGTTTTGTTTTGTGGCATCACTGCCCTGGTGGGAGTAGCAAGCCCAGCCTTGCTGCTGGATTGGAACTGTCAACCCTGTGGGCCGCAGTCCCGCAAACTACCACTAAGCCACCAGGGCTCAGCCCACTTTTTTTTTTTTTAACTTACCCTGGTGCCAACTGATCCAGCAATCTCACTGCTCGGTTTTTAAAAAGCAACAGTTGGGCGACATGACAGTTGGGCATGCCATGTTCGAGGAAGCACTGTTCACTGTTCACGAGAAAGAACGTATGGAAACCTGCTGTGGTGGCCATCAGTGGATGAATGGATAAACCCACCACAGGCCCGCACACAATGGAGCCCTGCGCATTAGCGAGGAACAATGACCCTGGACCACCGCTTCACATGGGTGCACTTGGAAGGCTTTCTGCTCTGTGAGATTGGTCAGTCACCGAGAGGCAAATATTGTATGAAACCACTACTGTAAAAAGTTTACACAGAAACATTCTTTGACGCGTATCAGGGGTGGAAGGAGAACATAGGGTAAATTGTTAACTAGAGGTTAGGCACGTACTTGGGAGAAGAGAAAAGCACTATACAATCTGGGAAAAGTCAGCACCAAGCAACAAAGGTACACTAGGTGTTAGTTGGGTTAGGCTAGAGAAACAAATCCAGACACTCATATGTGTATAAGAGGTTTGGGCTGAGCCCCGGTGGCGTAGTGGTTGTGCGTGGGATTGCGGCCCACTGGGACAGAGGTTCAATTCCAGCAGTGGGGCTGGACCTCCTACTCCCACCACCGGAGAGAAGTGATGTCTCCCGCCCCCCCCCCCCAAAAAAAAAGAGGTTTATATACATGAGCAATTGAACAATGAGGAAACATCCCAGCCCTGTCCAGTCCAAGGTTTAAGAGTGAAACTAGCCCGTCTTTCCAATACCAATCTATAAAGTCCCCTTCAGCCTCAGCACATGTAATGACGCCAGGACAATCGCAGGCCTGTGGATGCAGTCTTGTGTTTCCAGTGGTGGTAGAAGCATCTCAGTGCTGGATGGGGCTCTCTCTGTGGCTTCTCAAACATCTCAGCACTGGCAGGAGTCTCTACGTGGCTTTTCCAACTCAAGGCACTAGGGCAGCTCCCCGTGGCTTCTCCTCCGGGATGTCTCATAGGGAGTCAGTCTTGTGTCCTGTCAGCACCTCCAAGGGACTGAGCCATGAGTCTCTCACCTCCAAAGGGAAAATACAGTTGGATTTCCCAGAATTCTCAAGAGAAAGCCATGCCCATAAAGAGGTCTCGTTGGCTATCTCCAGATGGACAGGCTAATCTCCATCCCTACACTCTTATTCCTCAAATTGACACCAAATTAGGTAACTGCCACACATTATTACATATAAAATTCTGCAGTCACGGTTAATACCAGTAGCCTATTAGCAGATACATTAACATGCAAGCAGGACAGGGTGGGAAGGTGAATGAAAACATAGGCTTGGATTGACAAGAGGATGTGCCTACATGTGTGTGTGTACTGCAAATTAATGAAAAAAGCACGCAGCATTTTTCCTTAGAAACATCACAGAGATCCTGGTGTGTCAGGGGCCGCCAACCTGCCTGGCATGACTGGTATTATAAGAACAAACCTTACCTGATATCAAGATTCTTATCTTTGATCTCAGTTGGGAGGCCGAAAATGTGAATTTTCAGTGCAGTCACATGATCATAAATATGAACAACTCACCTCAACAGCACTGGGGCTCAGTTACATCTCGGTTAGCAAGGGCTCATCCAAGTGCAGGTGCACCCTCTCCACATCACCTGCTTCAACAAGATGCTGTTCTGCGCCGGGCTGACAGGCTCCAGACAGGGATGTGAGGAGGCGTTGGGAAACCACAAGGCACTGTGACAAGGGTCTACATTAACCAGGTCTTCATGCCCAGCTTCTAAACACGGAGGCTGTGAGTGAGGCGGGATGCAGGGCCAAATGCACGCTCCTTGGGCACCAGCATCCACGTTGGATGCTGTTGAGTTTGAAGACATAGTGGCTGAGAAGAGCCTGATCAAATCGGGGAGTCAAACACATCCCTGACCTCAGCCCTTTGACAAATGGCAGGCCCTGCATTCACAAAGGCTGGTGCCATGTCTGACCTGACCCGTGTATCCACTTCTAAGCTGAATGTCCTGACTCAAAAACAAAACAAAACCTATGGGGAAGAGTTATGAAAGCTTCTTAGTCACACACTGGGGAATGTCTCTTTAGTCTGGGGATCAGTCTTGGGAGACACTGTCTATTGGCATAAGTCTCTCAAAACAACGTTCTATGCCCTACTATAGTGAGTAGCAATTGGGGTCTTAAAAGACTTGTGAGTGGCCACTGGTATCACCCCATCAGGAGCAGTGGAGAGAGGAGTATGGAAATTAACAGGAACTACCAAAATCAATTAAGTAGATGGTGCACAGCACCACAGCAGACTAAAGAGAACTTGTGGAACAAGCCTACGAATCATAAACAGGACTAAGTTTACTGGTCTGGTGAAGACTGGTACAACTGGCAAGACCCTGGAACTGAACGTGACTCAACTTTCAAGCAAACGATAGGATTTTAAAAAGGAAAGCAGGAACCAGGAAGGTAAGGACATCTTAGAACTATGTGAAACCCAAGAGCTCTGTTTGCTCAGGGATAAAAGGATCAGACAGGCAGACGGGCATAATCAACAGGGAAGTGTGAGGAGAGCTGTTACTGTGGGGAATCGATGCAGTGTCATGGAACAAAATGTGTATGTGTTATTGAAGGGCAGAACATTATGTTTTATCCAAGAAAACTTAAAAACTCAGAATGGAAAGTGGGGAAATATCATGTTCAAACACGAGATGAAGTCTAGCATTTTTTCTAAGGAACATTCTGGTTTCACATCTTTCAAGATTGATTTGTTCCCTTTCAACCAAACCAAAACCACACTGCCATTGAGATGATGCCGATCCTGTCAATTTGTTGACCTTTTTTTTTCTTGGTTTTTGGGCATCATTGCCCTCTGGTGGTCATGGGAGCTACCCAGTGCTGCTCCTGAGAGCCACCGCTGGATTTGAACCACCAAGCCCGCGGGCCACGGTGCCGCACTCAACTTACGCCACCGGGGCTCAGCCCTTGTTGACCTTTCTTACGGTCCATCTTTCATACTCATGAGACAATATAAATTACCTCTTTGCTTTTAAACATTTTAAAGAGGTCTCGTTACAAACTTGCTGCGAGATATTTTACTATTTCCATGGGCACTGATTGTAGAGCCAAGTGAAATGAAATCCTTGACTTCAATCATTTCTCCATTTGCTGCTTATTGGTGCAGTTGTAAAGACTTCTGCCTTTCATCTATTCTGAAGGCTGGAGTCTTTGATCCTCATCAGCTAAGTGCTTCAAATCCTCTTAGCTCTCAGCAAGTTTGTAGTACCTGCATATTGTCGCTAATGAGTCTTCCTTCAATCCTGATGTTTTCTTCCATAGTCCATCTTCTCGGATTATTTGCTCAACTGTTTATGACATCGACGCACACCTTTCCTGATTTTAATGCAGCATTCCCATGACTGCCTGCCTCAGTCTATGCACCAATCCCACGAGCAAAATAATCCTTGAGTTCCTCTTTGCAATGTTGTTCTATTTGTGATCCACACACTTTTGCCTAGTCATTAAACCCCACGTAAATGTCTTTCTGGTATTTCCTTTCAGTCAAGATCCATCAGACATCGGCAATAACCTCCCAGGTTCCATTTACTGCTGCAAACTGTAACCACTGTTTTATCTTGTTTAACTTTATTTGCATGCATTATCCAATATTCACTGTGTTTGGGCACCTATCTTCAGATTGAGTACAAAGAAGGTTCTCTCAGGTTTGCCAGGCACTGCCTTCTCCAAATTGCTAGGTGTAATGTGAACGTGGGTACATCCCAAGCCATGGGCTACTACTTCATTAGCCAATGAAAACCACAGACATGGTCAACTAACGTTGTGTTGCAGACTGTTTGTCCTCTCAACTGCACAAGCCATCATAGCTGCATTAAAGGCAGAGGAGGGGAAGGTCCTGCAAGACACAGGTCTGAGCTGTGTAACTTCGAGTCAATTCCTGACATCTGTGGCAAGTTGGAGCTGTAGCAGGAAGTCCAAGAAAGGGTCTTTGTTGTTCCTTTCTGGTCATACCTACAACAGAAAATCTTTCCCACTCCCAGCCCCCACCAGCAAGTCAGACAGGACCCAGGGCCCGAGGTCAGCCATGCTCTAAGACGCACAAACACCAGGATAGGTTAAGGAATTTTCTTTATTTTTTACAAATTAAGACTATGTAGATTTCATATATTTCTGAATCAAAAACACCTTTTCTTCACAGTATGAGTTAGAGAATGCAGCCTGAGCTGAAAACCAAGGAACTAGAAAAGAAAGTGATAATTACAGTGATTACTGTATTAAAAACCTGTTAGGCATTTTCCTTAAAAGTATTTTATTTTTTGTATCTTGTCATTCTTGGCACTGTTTCTAAAGAAAAACTCCTTTATCCCAAGCAAAAAGCACAAGAGGTGGAGTTGGCTTCAGGAGATGTCATTAGGAGTCTCGGGCCTGGCCGAAAACCCTCAGATCTATGGAGAGTTGCTAATGGGGGCTCAACAGGAAGGAAGCCCTTGAGTAAGTTCTCAGGCCCGAGGTTGGAGGCAGCAGGTAAATCGGAGGGCAGCACTCTGTGTAGGCAAGCCATTCTGGGCAGCTGGCCTCTCAAGAAACACAGCCTGGGACGTCTTACAGGAGGGGTGATGGCACAGCGATGGGGTACACTGACCCACAGAACTCCCGTACCTATGAAATCACAATGACTGTGAATTAAACCCCAAACTCTGCTGTCCATTTGATTCCGCCTCTCGGGGACTCAAAGTCCAGAGCAGCTGGCAGCAGCCTAACCTGTTACCCTCTGTGCCACCAGGCCTCCTTTGGAACTGCTTTCTGGCTCAGCTCCCTTACAACAAAGCCTTGGATGCAGCCAGAGCCACAGCGTGTCCTGACGCTCCTCACGTGCCCGATGGCGGGCGGTGGCAGCAGAGAACCGAGCAGGAGCGTTAAGTGGTGCCATCCACCCAAACTTGCCACCACAAAAGCTGCAAACCTTCCCATCACTTGCTTGTAGGCTTGGTCATCTATCTGACACCTGCCGGGAAGGCGGTTAGATTTCTGGAAACAGGTGTATGACCAGAAACTAAAGTGCATCCAAAAAACGAACATTTACCTACTGCCTCAACCCTGTGGGGCCTAAAACCACCTCCTAAAGTCCTGGTGTTGCAGGGCAATTATGAATGCCGCCCCCAACTCACCTTAGCCCTGTCCTGTTGACCTGGACAAAGGTCGTACAGGTGGTAGACGGAATTTGTGTTCCCTCCTGCCCCAGCAGGACCTCATCTAGGTTTGTCTTACGCCCAGAAACTCAACCTTTTCTTTACCCATCTTTTCCAGGAGACTTTTATTACATCAGTCACCTGGTAGAGGCCACTCAGTAATGAAAAGTAAGACAAAGACCAAGGGAAACTTCGGGGAATTCTATGCTACACCCTGCCATCCCTCCACAACCTTTCTGTGAATGCCTGACAAGAAATCGTCTTCCCTTTTGTGCTGAAACCCTCCCACTCCAGGGATGGAAAGCAGGCAGATTCCCTGAGGGCCAGGCAAGGGGTGGGAAAGGGGACACGTACAAATCCACATTCCTTCTGTGGTGGCAACGCATGAAGCGGTGTAAGTCAGGCCAGCTCAGAGGAAAGCAGATTCCAGAGGCAGAGGATCTTCTGTTTCTTTCAGGGGCTGAGAGAGCCCAGCTATAATGAGCCACAGAAGCAGCAGGGGCAGCAAAGGTCTCCCAGGAGAACACACTGCTCAGCTCCCCCACGGTGCGGCACCGACTCAACAATGCCAACTCATTCTCTACCCGCCAGTTCAGGTCCACTCGGTGTAGCGTGGAAAGCGGACTCCTGGAGTTTGTGTCCTCTGCTGCTCTGTTCCTCAGCGTGGTGGACTGGGAGAGAGGCTAAGGGAGGGGCTGAATGAACAGGGGGTGAGGAAGGACTCCAGGAAGAGGAAGCCAAACTCCAAACTATAGTCTGCTAATCAAGTTTTTGATCAAAAAATTCAAAAGAGAGAAAACCACAAAGTACAAAAGCTTTTCTGATGCTTTTCATTATCACAGAACACGCCACCTGTAATGTGTGCAAAGAGGAAATGAGGGGTGGTGGGAGAGGAAGTCAAATTGGGAAAGGCTGCATGGTCGTTTCACTTCTTCTCCTTTTTCTTGTCCTAGAAAAATGGAGAAGAGCAGCACAATTACAATTCTGGCAGCTGACCTTCAAGCTAGAGCCGTCAGCCTTTCGTTAGCACCAAGAACCGATTGGCGTAATAACGAAGACAGAAATGCTGCCTTAGTTCCCTTCCATTCCTCTCACTGGCCGTCCCTGAAGTTGCTGGTTAAGCAGTCAGACTTGAGAGTCTGGCCTTTCCCCAAGTCCCATGCAGGTCTGTCTGACCACTCTGGCTTTCTTCCCAGCACCACAGCTCACATTCCAACCAGAGGCTGCAGATTGGCAGTCTATCCTGAGAGTGCCCACCTGCAGCCCAAGTGGCTGAAAGCAGCTGAGCAAAAACCAACGTGCAGAAGAAATTCAGCAGAACCTGCCGGTCGACCTGAGCAGAGAGCCTAGTGAAATGGCCACGGGGGTGCTTGGACTGACATTGGGGAGCCACACGCTGAGGCATGGAACCCATCAAATACTACCACCACCACATGGTCCACCTAAGAGGTCTATAAAGAAGTCTGTGCCTTCCTCTGTTCATCTGTACTACACGCTGTGCACCACTAAGCCTACACAGAATGCTTTTTGCGGGTTAGGGCGGTGCAGAATGGATAAAAACCTTTCTCTAGTTCTGAAATGTATAAAAGCCATCTCCCAGTATTACCCGATGTTTTCTAGAATATCGGTTTCTGAGTCATGACGACCTGTGCTGATTTCAACTCACAGCAGCCATCAACCCTGCCCGCTACGGGTTTCCAGGCTGTCATCGTTACAGCAGATGAGGGCCTGGCCTTTCTCCCATGAAGTCCCAGGGGGCCTCCAAACTGCCACCTACTCAGTTAGCAACCAGGGGCTAGCAGATGCTACCACTTCCACAAGCCCCCACCTTCTGGCAGATTATTTTTTAAAATCTTATTCTCTTGAAACGAATCTCAGGATTATTTGTTTAAAAGTGTGTGTGCGTGTGTGTGTGTGTGCACACGCGCGTGCGTATGTGCGTGTATTACTGTCACTTAGTTTCCTCCTTAGCTAAAAGGTCAGGGCTCCTCTCTTACTTGGTGGTCTACCTTACTGATGCCCTGACTGGGCGTGTGAACAAGGTCTCGGATCTGAACTTCACACACATGCTGAGCTCAAGGGCATTCCCTATCTTCTACTGGTGGGTTGACTAACCTCATTCATAGCCAGGATCATCATGAGCTTTCTGAAGAGAGTAACAAAATCCAGGAAGAGATCAACGCAATGCCTGAAAGAAAAGAAACAGGTTATGAAACCGGCTTCCCATTCTCCCAGATTTCAACACCCACAAAGGTGCAGAACACAAACCCTCGTGTTCGTTCCTTAGGGAGATTTCCACACTCACCAGATATAATCCTTATCTCCACTTTCAGCCTTTTCAATAATGAGCTGAGTATCAAAGAGGACAAAGCCACACATGACGAGCAGCCCCATATACAGGTTTGCCTAATGAAAGAGGAATGAGAGAAGTTACTGTAAGTCAGAGATAGGGGGATGGGAACAACAGGCTTCCTTGTGGCTCTGAGCTCCTTAAAAGTGTATCAAGTGGGCTGCGCCCGGTGGCATAGTGGTTGTCATTGGAGGTTCAAATTCAGAAGCAAGGCTGGGCCTCCTACTTCCTACTCCCTCCACCCAAGTAAGTGATGCCGTCGTTTCCACTCCCCACCCCCAAACCAAAAAAAAGTGCATCAAGTGCTGACCCTAGTAACACGAATGGGGATGGAAGCCTGCAAGTAGGTCTACTGGACATAATTCTACTTTTAGGCTGCCCATTTTAAGAGGGAGTGACACTGGGCTGGCTTCAGACATTTAATCCCTGAGCAAACGATTGTGTCCTCCTGGAGAACACCAAGCCACTGTATTCTCTCTCCTCCCCCCTCCCCCCCCTCCCCCAGAAGAGGCTCTAGCCCAGGAAGGTTACTGGAGGGAAGCTTGAAGAACAGGGCCCAACAGCACAGAGCAGGAGGACTTAGTGTAGCCTGCTTTGAGGGAAAAAGAAAACAGAGTCTTACCTGGAAAAGCCAAATGGATCCAAAGAAAAGGTTGCCCAGGGAGGACAAGACCATGAGACTCATAGCTGACATCAATGTACCTGTAAGAGACGACAAAAAACTGACTGCAGAGAAGCCCAATGAAGGTCATCCTTTATTTTAAAAAGGCAGCTGGCAGCTTTCAGCTGAGCCCCGGTGGCGTAGTGGTTGTGTGTAGGACTGCGGCCCACTGGGTTGGAAGTTCAAAAAGGCAGCTTTCCATAAAAGGAGAATTGCGGGGATAAGAACAAAGTCCTAGGATTCCGGCTAGAGGGAAAAACCTCTCCCTGCTGCTGGGCCAAACTCACCTCCCAAGAAGAGGTAGCTCCGGCGTCGGGCATAGAGCGCACTCAGGGTGAAGCAGGTGAAGATCATGGCTGTGCCCATGAAAGCCGTGGGAAGGATGCTGTCAGAGAGAGACCATGAGCTCAAGGCCGGCCGGCAGAGTTTACATGCAGCAATAGCTGCCACAAAGGCAAAACACGGCTGAGGAGGCCACCGCGCCCCTTACCTGGGGTTGATGGCAATGCACATCTCCAGGGCAGGACCCAGGCCGACTCCTAGAAAAGACCGAGCACAACACTGCCATCAGCGCTTGGAGAGAAGGTGCCTGCCCCTAAGGTTGATCACGAACAGCACGGCTAGGCCCAGGAACCTAACAACAAAGTTCATGAGCTCTTCCTTGTTTTTTCCTCTGTTTTTTGTCCCGCCCCCCATGTTTGTTTGCAAGAAAACTTATACTCCTGGGTTACTTAGTTACAGACACAGCGGCTGAACTTTTTTTTAGCTGAAAATCATGTCTGACCCCAGAAGGAAGAGACTTGTCCACCTTTAAAGATAAGTTTTACGGTGGCAAAACTTTCAAGTGGGTGACATGAGACCATGGCCATGGGGGCCAGACCCAGATTGGGAGAAGAGGCGGCGTGGAGCGGAGCCAGGTCTCAGACAGCAATCTTGAGGGCACACAGGATGGACTGCCCCTGTGGCAAAAGGCCGGACCGGTTTGTCAAGGAACACTTGCCAACTCCGGCTCGAAGACCAGCTGCCCCAGCCGCACCTTTTCCTCCACTCTGGCTACTCTCCTCTCCTCTCATCTCGTAATTCCTCTCCTTCCTGCCTGAAATGCCAGCCTTCCCTGACCTACAAAGCTGAAACCGCAGACCCCTTTCCATCCAAAAAGTCCTTCATCGTGGGACAGATTAGACGGCCACTCAGAGCAAGTAGTATTAACTCAAACGTTGCTTGGCAATTACATTCATTATGCAACCCGAGTTGTTTCCCTTTAATATGAATTCCAGAAGAGTTGTGCTTCTTCTAATCCCTTTCTTGAGAATTAGCAAAGGGCCATGGACGGCATGCAGGGGATAGCTCCCCATGTATGGCCTGCATTATCTACCTGCAAGGCCTCGGAAAGGTGTCAGTGTGCCACCTATCTCAAATGCTCAGTCTACCTTCATCCCGTGTCTGCCACTAACAAATGGTACTACACAAACTCTTGAGTCTCAGTCATTCCAGGACCCAGCACCTAGTTTTGGATACTAAAACAAAAGTCACTGTGCCTGTTTTTTTTTTGGGGGGGGGGGCATCACTGCCCTCTGGTGGTCATGAGAGCTACCCAGGGCTGCTCCTGAAAGCAACCGCTGGATTTGAACTGCCAAGCCCGTGGATTGCAGTCCCACACTCAACCACTCACCCCACCAGGGCTCAGCCCTGTGCCTGGTTTTAAAGAGCTTACACTCAATGGGGAAAGCAAGTGGCCCCTAAATGATACAAAAAAGCAGCACCTGACAAAATGTTTCACACAGAAGACTGAGTAGCCAGTACTGAAGGACACCAGAAGGTAAGAGAAGAGGGCCAAAGTGGAATAAGATGTTTCAAGGAAAATGACCACGAAACTCTTCTAAAGAAAGGGCATTGTGGGTGTGGCAGACAAGATGTGTCAAGTGGGGCAAATCAGATCAAATTTATGGTAAATCTCAGGCCTCAGGAAGACACTAAAAACATCATTTCCTTACTCACAATCAGACTAACCCTCTAGCATATGCATACCTGTAAGGAAAGCAAATCCAGCAAGAAGTCCAAGTCTTTTCTGCTCCGTTTCATGGCTGTGAGGGGTCGCCATCAACCAAACCATCAGTCCCAGGGAGCCCAGGGCTGAGAGGAGGCCAGCCTGTCAATGCCAAGCCAGAGATGAGACTTTACTGAGTCCAAATACCCAGCTTCCTGATACCAGCTCCTGGGGGTGGTGGCAAAAGCTGTGCTTCTCAACGGTGAGGGCTGAGGGGAAAGAACCCCGAAAGCCGTAAAAGCATAGGGGACGCTGGTGTCTTCTGATTAGATGGGGTGCGAGTCCTGCCCCAAAATAGCTGTCAACCAAAGTGACAGGTGCTGAACATATACTGTCTGTAGAACTAGAATTTAATTATGATTATGGAAATAGTCCCTTTCTGATTATTCCAAACGTGCACACACACAAACTAGGGTGTGTTTTGGGTTATTCTCCAATGGTCCCTTTCTACTCCTGGCCTAGCCCAAACCCCCCTCAACACAGGGACCTGAGTTGCTGAAGGTTTTCACCCAGCCACAAGAACTGATAATTAATCATACAACCAACGTACTTCTCGCAGAAGTAAATGACGGAGAGAGAGGAAGAGGACGATGTCACGTCTTGCCCCCCTGCCCCAGTGAAGTCTTGTCAGGCAGTGCACCTACCCTTCAATGGCTGGGTGAAGACATTCTGGCTTTAGTATCTGGCTAAGGCAGTTATCAGAGAATTTACATATGCCCTGACTTATGAATGGTTGTCACCCCTGAGCACAGATAAGGATTGAGGAGGCACTCAGCTGGAGCAACCCTGCCGGGCAGGTTTCTTCCTAATACAACGAGAGAAAACGATGCTGACCTGAATGAAATGAGTGACCACATGGACGTAGGCCCCGGCAGCCGCCACAAACATGCAGAGGGCAAAGCTGGCATAGACCTTCTTCAGGTGCTGCTGCGTGGAGGGGGTTCTGGAAAAGATGTCAGTAAAGACCGTTACTCAGCAACTAGCATCACCTACAAGCTAAGGATAATTTTTCCCGCTCTTTCATTCTCAGGGACTAAGTGACACCTCAGAGAGCTAAGACACTTTGGAGAAAGCACATTATAATATAAAAATAACAAGAGACTGTACTAAAAAAGTTAACAAGTAATCTTAAATTCTAAGAGTCAAATCCTGAAATTATGAAAAATCACTACCCGCACTAGAATAAGGACTGAGTGACTTTCCAATGCTACCTTTAGGATCTGGACACTTGTACTCAAGCATCTAAATCTAAAAAAATTCTTCTGTTTGCTTACATTCACAAAGCTAATAAACTAGGAAAACATGTGAATTAAGAAATGCAGTCGAGGTCAAAACACTTACATGTGGGAAAATTTTAAGAGCGCATCAAAGTTGATCTTCCGATCAAATATGTTCATGGTGCCAGAGACTGTGGGACACTGCCTCTACTCTGAAGAATCAAAAACAACAAGCATTAGTTTAAAGGTACCAGGACAGACAACATAGCACAAATAACTTTTTGTATTAAAAAAACCATAAAGGCAAACCGGTTTGGGAAAAAAGAAATCTGAATTCCCACTGCCCTAACATTCTGGCCATTTTCATGTATCTCTTGAGTATATTTACAGACTCAGCCACTTTAAAGGAGACAGGGAAAATGAACTCTTCTCCTCCAAACAATATGGTTACTAGTCTCATTTCTATCAGTTTAGAAGGTAGTCTGCCCCTTTAAGAGTGTTCGTTGTGAAAAAAAAAAAGTGTTCATTGTGGGCTGAGCCCCTGTGGCATAGTGGTTGTGTGTGGGACAGCAGCCCACAGGTTGACGGTTCAAATCCAGCAGCAGCTCTCCAGGAGCAAGGATAGGCTTCCTACTCCCACCAGACAGTGATGCCACACACACACAAAAAAAGTGTTCATTGCTTTAGAAACCTCAATTAGCAATCTACTTAAAAAGAAGCAGTCAATGGAACATAATGCAATTTTACAGGAGGCTAGAGGAGTCCCTCAGGAAAAGCAAAGAACTTCAAGGATTTAAAAACAAGATAATAAACCAAAAAACCCCACTAAGAAACTCAGTCTGGTACTAGGTTTGCCTTTAAAATAAATACATGTGAAAACTTTCTACTGATGTATTTTATAATTGAACTAAAAAGAGTCACGAGGGCTGAGCCCTGGTGGCGTTAAGTGGTTGAGTGCAGGACTGCAACCCAAGTGCTTGGCGGTTCAAATCTCAGGAGTGGCACTGGGTAGCGCCCACGACCACCAGAGGCAGTGATGCCCACACACACACACACACACACACAAAATGTACAAAACAAAACAAAAAGTCATGATTTAAAAAGGAGGTAAACTTCTACTTCTATGAAAACAATTTCTACAGAAAGGTTAATTTTTAAATTTTACTTTTTGACATAATTTCACAACAGAAGTTACAATAATGCTAAGAATTCCTCTATACTAATTTCGAAACCTTAAAATGCTATTTTACCACATTTGCTTTATCATCTTCCAGAAGTGTATTTGGCTATAGGTTAAAAAACAAAGCGTACTGATTTTTCTGGCCTGTAAATATTTTGTCTAGCCCAAGTCACCTTCACCCCTTATTACCTGGGTGATCAAAATCAGATACAATACAAGCACCATTATCTGATTTATAAACCTGATTCAGATTTTGCCACTTGTCCCACCAGTGTCAGGAAGGAGACATCAGGATTTGTTGGTTTCTCTCAACTAACTCATATATGGGTTACATTACACATCAATGCCATCAAGCCAGGTCCTTACGGTTTGGTGTCCCTACCTCATATACGATCTTCAAAAACATGTTCTACAAGATCAAAACATGTCTGACTGGGGCTTTCATCTTTCCGACATACAAACTCTCCAAAGTCCTCCTAGATGTAAATCCACACAAAGCTTACACTCCACGCCCCCCCCCCCCCAAAAAAAAAGCCAACGACTCGCTCGACCATTGTTCAGCACAATGAAGCCAAGCAACAGAGGCTACAATAATCCCCAAATCCGTCTCCTGCTGACTCCCAGGCCCTGGGAAACTGCCCACTCACCATTGGCCAGTACCACCACCATTCACTGGCCCACTGAGGTGCTCCCACAACTGAAACAATCACACTGGCCCTGTCCTTCTCAACTTACTATTTTTACACAAATAGGTTGTTTGCCAAGCGTACCTTCCCTGCATTTTCATAAGAAGTACTCGCTGACAACAGTTCTACATGTTGCAGTTAAAAAAAGATGAACTGCATTGTGCATGAGAAAGTGCTTGGGAGGGGTGCAGCTGGCAAACACAGAGCCTGCGTTCTTTGTGTCCTGCTGCCCGCTCCTTCTGCCCCTACTCACCAACGGCTCTGGCTCGTTCCTTGTGGTGAGGAACACAGAAGGAAGCTGCACATGCACTGACACTGCTGCTCGCTCTAAGTCACGGGGCTGGGCCCTTGATCTAGATGGTGCAATTATTGCAGGCTGTTGCAGAGCCAACCAGAGTCCTCCATGCCATGACGAGTGTGGCCCCTGGAGAGCACACTTACAGGACGGCAGCATCCAGCATCTGGAGAGTGGCTTTGTTTAAGGCTTTCATTAGCAGCCTTAATGACATCCCTAGACAGAACCTGCATCAATACTGAAGCAACCTTCAGAGTCAAGCTGAGGATTCACAAACAGCAAGGCAAATTATCTCTTGCTTCCAATTTCAAGAGTTGGGGAGTTGGGGGGTGGTCAATCATCAGGGGACTGTCAATCAGACAGGGCAACACTCATGTAACCGGACCCCACCAGTGGAAACTGTGAGGAAAACACAGATGCTCCTCTTAGCCAGGGTGCTCTTCGGTATCCCTCAAGGGGTATTCTCCCTTTGTGGGACCTCCTTCCCTTTCTTGATGGGAAGCTCTAGACCATCAAATGCTCTGTGTGCATGTCTAGAAAGAATTTCTCTTCAGTTTACTAGTGGTGTGTGGCTTAAAAAAATCCAAACAAAAACTCATTTTTCAACTTACTTACTCCAACGTTTAAGTGAAACAACTAACCATTATAACTGCTCGATGCATACAGTAGCTTGAATAGCTACTTTATAATACGTTATAATAGCTTGAGAGGAGGAATTAAAAAGGCATATTATGTAATAAGACCATCATCCCCCTCCCCCCCAAATGTTAAAATGTGAGGGGGAAGAAAGGTCTCAGAATCAAGGAATTTGATACTTTAGCTCCATTCTGAGTAGCCAAGAACTACTGAGCAGAGGTAATTAAGTAAAACCGTTGTTTTGCCAGACAGAATACACTTTATTTATTTTATTTTTTTATTTGGCATCACTGCCCTGGTGGGAGTAGGAAGTCCAGCCTTGCTCCTGGAGAGCTGCTGTTGGATTTGAACCACCAACCCTGTGGGCTGCAGTTCCGCACACAACCACTACGCCACAGGGGCTCAGCCCCAGAATACACTTTATATCAGGCTTCTAGCCTCATGGAGTTCTGCTCAGACCCAATGCACTGAGTCCATTCTGACTCACAGAGAGCCAACGGTACCATTACACCCCCAATGAGTGTCTGCAGGGGAGCAGATCACCACATCTGTCTCTCACAGTCACTGGTGGATTCAAACTGTCAACCTTTCAGTTAGCAGCTGAATGCTTAGCCACCTCCCCACCCGAGAAGCTGTGCAATAAAGATAGTGCTTTTCAATAGCTAGCATGCAAACTCAGCAGAACAAGATTAAATTACATTCATAAAGTAAAAATAGAAGCTCCCACACGAAAGTGTCTGCCACCCCAGCAACATCCTTAAAAGAGCAACATCCTTAAAACATATCCCAAATCATTAGCCAGGTTAAATCAACACTGAAGAGGGTCCACAGTCAAAAAGAGAGAATATGGGCTGAGCCCTGGTGGCGTAGTGGTTGTGCGCGGGACTGCGGCCCACTGGAACGGAGGTTCAATTCCAGCAGTGGGGTTGGGCCTCCTACTCCCACCACCGGAGAGCAGTGATGCCCCCCCCCCAAAAAAAAGAGAGAACATGTACAAGTTGTACATGTTGTTTTAAATGTTGTTTAAGTTGTTTAAGTACAAGTTGTTTAAAATGTCTTCAATACAACACACATCTAAGTCAACTACAAAATTCACATCACCATGGCCCCAAGGTTCCAACTTGTACAGGTATCTAGAAACTGAATTCTCTACCCTCTCTCTAGTTCCAGCAATTCAATGCTAAAGCAATGCAATGTGGTTAGGGATTTGGGGAAATTGCCTACACTCATTTGTAAAGCCGAGACAAACACTCATTACCAAATTGCTTTAATTTGGCTCAGCCGCATTCATTTTATTCCTTCATTCTTAGGAGAGCAGGTACACTCCTTCCCCTCCCCCCCCCAGTATGCCCGGCCTCTGCTCAAGTTGTGCAAAGTGTTATTACCATTTGCTGGTTCCCCAGCTTCTTCTGCCAGTCAGCCACCACCACCAAAAAAAAAAAAAAAAAAAAACCCTCAGAATTTACTATCACTTAAGTTTTATCAAGAAAGGAAAACTCATTACTGTTTTCAATTAAATACTAGATAATGTATTTTTGCTTTTTGGGGGGAGGGGGGAGTAGAGGAGAGGTACAGTCCTGTCATTGGACATCTTTCTGGTTGCCTCTCTTGCTGTTTACCCTTGTCCTAAAATGGAAGACTTAAACTAAGAACTACGCACAACCAAACCTCAATCCTATTTTAATGACTAGTAAATGACCAAGAGCTAAACAAAACAAAAACCACCCTGCATTAAAAAAAAAAAACAAACCCTTCCTTTTGCAAAATAAGTCTGCTGAATGCTGGAGCCAGGATAACCTGTGTGCAAACCGTTTAGCAGCATTACCGGCAGGTAAAAATATATTGTTTAATTAAAGATGAGTTTAATTAAAGGTGAGTTCTGCCGTTTTTCATTCCTATCACTAATTCACCCATCTTCAAGCCTGCCCCCCACTCTTCTAGAGGGACCAAATTAATAAAGAGAAGAATCCCATGTGGTTTTAAAAGGAGGGAAGGAGGGAGAGAGTTTCTGTACTTTTCACCAGTTCTTCCCATTTGACTGTTTGTACACTGCGAGTGTGGGCAGGTCCCAGGCTGTGAAGCCTGGCTGCGATTTCCTTAGCATTGCCACACACAACCCATTTCTGGCACTTTTGTGCTTCAGCTTCCTCATCTGTAAAACAGTCCTTCACAGATTTGAATAGAGTGAGAGAAAACAAATACAATTGTGCTTTATACACAGGAGTTCAATACATGATAATTATTCACTGATGTAAATGCCCATCATTTCTCATATCTTTTTTGGGGGGGCGGGGGCATCACTGCCTCTGGAAGTCGTGGGCGCTACCCAGTGCCGCTCCTGAGAGCCGACACCACCGGGGCTGAGCCCCTCTCATGTCCTTTTACAAATGCACATTACTCACATGTCCTTTTACAACCTATGGAACATGCTGCTTCTAGTTCTAGAAAAGATTTTTACCAGACCTAATTTACATATGCACTGTAATTTTTAAAACCCTTTAAGCCATTAACTCACAACTAGGTCTATTTTGAGGGTTCATATTTGCCCCCCCCCCAAAAAAAAGTAAAATGGAAGGGGGAAAAGATTCCAATAAAATTATAAACTAGAAATTCAAAGAAATTTGACAGGTGTTATTGGTTAAAATCACTTTTGCTTAAACAGCATGCCTCTCCTCTGGCACATTATCCCAAAGGCCCCATGGCCTTGTGAGGCAGTCTAATAACCACTACAAAATAATCTGAGAGGGTAGAGAATTCGATGCACTAAAATGGTCATTCGCTTTATTCTTCTCTTGTCAGCTGCAAGAGGCAGGTCAGCTTGTTTCAGGATTTAATTTTAAGGACTTCCACTTCAACAAGTGCTGGGCTTTCATCATCTCAGGATGAACCTTCAAAGCCCTATCCTCTCCCAAACTTGAACCAAAATCTTGAATTAGCAAACACTAAAACCTGTCTCTCTAAGGTTGCCTTAAAACCAAACCAGTAATTAAGTGATGGCCTGCTAGCGGACAAACGTCTTTTCCTTCTCAGATACACCTGTTTAGACAACAATGGCTTATTTAAAAGGGCCTAATGCCCTCATTCCGTAATCTTCACATGTAAATCGGTAACCCCTCCCCCAATAACATCCCATTTAGTCCAAATGATTAGCAGGCGTACATTAGGACAAACAGCCACCCCCTCAGACCCTCATCCTCAAAGCCCCCCTTTTTCCAAGTGCTTCACATTCCAGGAGTGCGGCTGATTCTGCTCACCACTCTCCAGCCGTGGAGAGCAACCAGGAATCTCCAGAGCAAATCTGGACCCAGAGCCCATCAGCACATCAAAAGTGCTCCACTGCAAAACAGCGCTCACACACAGGGGGAGCCCCTCTAGGGTCAATTCTGTGGTCTCTCCTGGTCTTCCACATTGGGGGGTGGAGGGGGGAGTATGTGTGTGAAGAAAGGCTAAGAGGAACTAAACAGGGTGCTGTGGAATACCTTTCGTCAAGACTCAACAGGTAAGTCAAAGAAACACTAGGAAATTTCAGAGTACCACACCACGAGTTAACATGGGAACTTTTGGAAGTCACACTGTAACTTAAAAGTAACCCTATATACAGTTAGAAACTGTAATATTTTTTAAAATCTTTTTTCTTTTTTTAAAATTTAAACTCCCTTATCCACTATTGCTACCGCTCCAATTCACTCTCACTCAGTGGCTTTCCCAAAGGAGGCTAATGCCCTTGGGTAGTTTATGAAATAAAGTGAAACTCCCAGCCAGCGTGAGACGCTCATGTGAGGTACCGCTAACGACATTTCCCTAAGTTTACACCTCTCAAAATGCTTTTCTATCCATCCCCTTCCTAGATCTTCTCCTACGTCATTAGGAAAAGGCCAGGCTGACCATTAACCCCCACAGCCCCGAGTCAATTCCAACTCACCCACCAACCCTCTAGGACGGAATACTACAGCCCCATTGGGCTTCTAAGGTGATAAATCTTGACAGAGGCAGATGTGACACGTTTTTCTGCAGTGCGGCCACAGAAGGGTTCGAATGGCCCATTGTTAAGTAGCAGCAGTGGCTTATTATGAATTAGTTACATGAAAAAAAGGTTCAGAAAGGCAGAATAGTGGCACAGCACTGAGTTTGGAGTCACAGTCCTGCCACGTTCCACCAAATAACTGTGGGAAATCCTTTCGCCTGGACCAATCTCAACCGCCTCATCTGTAGAATAGGACAACCACCAGCAAACACGTGCTTTCCCCAGCTCACTCGCTTATTGAA
>PVJH01033858.1:0-21146 GCA_004026705.1 Nesogale talazaci | reverse complement strand
TGCCACCTTTCAGTTCACTTATTGTAAATCCAATGTGGTGGACAATTTTTACTGTGACAGAGGACAATTAATGAAACTGTCCTGTGATGACACTCTGTTCACTGAGTTCATCCTCTTCTTGATGGCTATTTTTGTCCTTTTTGGTTCTTTGATTCTTACCATCGTCTCCTACACCTACATCATCTCCACCATCCTCAAGATCCCCTCAGCCTCCGGCCGCAGGAAAGCCTTCTCCACCTGTGCCTCCCACTTCACCTGTGTTATCATTGGCTATGGTAGTTGCTTGTTCCTCTACGTGAAACCCAAGCAGACGCAGGCATCTGACTACAATAAGATGGTTTCCCTGTTGATTACTGTGGTGACACCCTTCCTCAACCCTTTCATCTTCACCCTGAGGAATGACAAAGTCATAGAAGCCCTGCAAGACGTGGTGAAGCGCTGCAGCCACTTCATCCGGAAGTAGTCCTGCCCTTGGACAGTTACAAAGGAAAACAGTTGTGGATTCTAGAATTTTCTTAAAATCATTTGCTCATCTTTGAGCTACATGAAAACCATGGTCATCATCTAATAGTCTGTGTGCAATGGAAGACTTTTAAGCTTTACCAGCCATGGTTTTGAACACAATGGATTGTCACACCAAAATCCACTTTATTGAGTTCCCTATAGATTCATGCATCTGTGTATGTGCACATAGCCATTTTATCTTCTCTATATGTTCTATATTCTCTTCTGTGCTCTAAGGCTTCTCACAACCATTAATAGTTGTCATTGAGTCAATGCAACCTAATAGCCTTATCCATGAGATAATAACATATCGCCTGGTCCTGCAGTATCTTCAGTATCTTTGCTGTACTTGGATTAGTTGTTTTGGATCAGTGGTTCTCAACTTTACCAACGCTGCAACCCTTTAATGCAGTTCCTCGTGTTGTGGTGACCCTCCTCCCCACCATAAAGTTATTTTCATTGCTACTTCATAACTGTCCTATTGCTACTGTTGTCAAACTGGTGACCCCTGTGAAAGACTCATACAACATCCCCCCCCCCAAAAAAAAAAGATCTAGACCCACAACGTGAGAACCATTGGCTTGGATATTGTGTCAGTCCATCTCATTGAGGACTGCCCTCTTGTTTGTTGACCTCGACTTTACCACACTAGGCACAGACTGCCCACAATAAATTGCCTAAATATTAAAGAGATAAGCCACGTGTATGTGATGTAGAGTTTGGGGTAGGGAAAGCAAGCCTTCTCTGCCTGCAGAATTCAGTGAATACTGGATTCTAGATCCCTGTATCATCTTCTTGTGCATTGTCCCAAGAACACTGCCCAAGTGGAGGGAAAGAGGAAGGAATTGGAACAGGAAACACGGGATGTCGCAGAGTAAGTGATATTATCACAGAATTGACTTCAGTGAATGAGATGGAACAAAGCATGTGTATACTATTGAAAGCAAAAGTGATGATCTGCTCTGAAAACCTCCACCTCATTCACAATAAAAATGGTTCTGCTTTTTGTAATTATGAGTATCTTGGCTTTCCAGACATCAAAGACAGCTATGATCACTTGAAAAGCACTTAGAAGTATTAGAAGTGAACTAAGAAATACCCCCACACACAAACTGGTCAAGGAAGGGACACCTTAAATTTCAAAAACTGGGTGGTAACTTAGGTGAACTAGTCATTCATCCTTGGGGGAGAGAAATGAAGGAGTGAGCGCAGGGCACAATTTTGGAGGATTTAATGAGCAGTTTAAACTGTTAAATACAAAGTTTATGGTCTGAAGAATAAACCACACACATAATTCACAATTAATAAGTTATTTGAGAATAAGTGACATCACTTTTAAAAACCTGAATATATTTAAATTCATGATTTCATAATGATATCTTTTTAAAAATTAATTACCTTCTAAAGGTCATAGGAAAAATATATTATTGGAAATCTGATCGAGAATTTTTTTAATTTTTAAAAACAGCAATTTTATTTATTTTTTATAATCATTTTATTGGGGCCTGTTACAACTCTAGTTACAATTCATACATCAAATGTATCTGATATAATTCCATTGTTCTTTTCTAAACATTTACTTTCCATTAAACCCTTGGAATCAGTTCCTCTTTGCCCCCCTCTTCTTCTGTCCATCCTGCAACCCTAGTGGACCCTGAATAGATTGCAGATGGTAAATTATTTTCAAATTTCACACCGACTGCTATCTGCCCCTCTGGTTTCTATTGTTCTAACCCCTGGAAGGAGATACGTGGTTATATGCCATTCGATGGGATCAGTGCCCCCTCCCTCCTCACTTCTCCCCTCCTTCTCCATAGCCTTTTATTATCTCTATCCCCATTCCTGATCCTGGGTTCCATGTGCTGAGAGTTTTATCTCTTGCCTACGTATATGCACATGCTCTTGACTAGACTGGGAAGTGACACTGGGGTCATGAGAGCAGGAGGTGAGGACGCCTCAAGGGACCCGAGGCATCTTGCATGACCCATTAGTGCTCTGCTGCACCCTGATTGGCTCAACCCTTCCCGGTGACCCCTCTGAGCAGGGGGGGTGGGATGTTCCATTGTCTATAGATGGGCTTTGGGTCTCTGATCAACGCCCCTCCACTCCCACCAATGCATTTTTGTTTGTTAGTTTACCGTTTGTTGTGAATCTTCTGATGCCTGTTGCCCGGTCTCAATGGCACCTCACAATTGCACCGGCTGGTGTGCTTCCTCCATGGGGGCTGGTTGCTTCGCTGTTGGATGGCCCCTTGCTTAACTTCAAGCCTTCAAGACTCCAGACATGATATCTTTTAATCGCCAGGCACTACTCTGTCTTCACACTTGCTTATGCACCCATTTTGTCTTCAGTGATCTTGGGAAGTGGGGTACGGGGTGGGTGAGCATCACAGAATGCCAATTTGTCAGAATAAAGTATTCTTGCATTAAAGGAAGGTATGAGCCAAGGCCCATCTGCAGCTTCAGTGTATTGCCTTAAAAATATATGTACATAGGCCAATACCACTATTGCTATGGATCAATGCATTTACATAAGTGCACCCCTCTGTTAATCTCCTTGTCTGTACCCTTGCTTCCTGGAGCTTGTCTTCGTTTCCTTTTGCCTCCTCCTGGCCCACCACCACTATTCCTCTTCTTCCACCTCTTCCTCTCCACTAGCTTGGTGTGGCTCTAATACTCACAGGATGTCTAGCCTCTCCTGGATGCTGATTGCGTGTCCCTAGTCGTTCCCCTGTCCATGATGCCATCCACTCACCACACCCTTCTCCCCACGTCCTTCTCCCCCCCACCCACCTTCAGGTCCATTGGTCCTATTGCCTTCTCCCCAGGCTTCCCTCCCATGGTCCGACCCATGTAATTAAGAAAAACATCCATGTTCTAGTCCGAACAAAATGAAAACATACGGCTGAAGAAAGAAAAGGAAAGAGAAAAAGATGAGAGGAAAAACAACAGCAACCAAAAAACCTTACATGGGTTCAGGTCGGTTCCCATGAGACACTCCCCCCTGGTCCAGAGGGAGATCCGGGGCTTCCCCTCCTCACTCAAAGTCCATTCTTGGGGCTCCTCAGGGACTCTGTATCTCGACTTTACTTCAATTGCTGGTCTGTTATGCTCTATTCCCCACTGTCTCCCCACCATGTGTCCCCATTATTGTCCCCTGTCTCCATATGCTCCAGGTAGGGGACAACATGTCTTGAGTTGGTGGTAGTCCCACAGTCCTCTCTGTGTCATAGCAGCTCCATGCAGGGACTTCATCCTCCATGCTTGGTGTGCCCATATGGAGTCTAAGCCAACTGCCACTTCCTCTTTTTCCTTCTTGGCTTGCTTCCATCTGAGGATGGTAGGTTGGTTCTTTTCCCCCACCAGAAGATCTAGTGCTTTTCTGTACAGCACACCTTTCCAGAGTGGGGATCAGGCTGGCTCTGCTTGGGGACAGCCCTCTAATCCAATCTTTTCAAGCATTCCTGCATGTGTTAGGTTGCCTTCCTGTTTGGGCACACCATCGTGGGATTTGCATGTATGTTCCAATTCTGTGAAGACACAACCAATACCTTCCCCCTGGGTAGGCTAGTGCTCTGTTCCCCCCATGACATCATCTCAGTTTCTTCCCACTCCCATTCTCCCTCCTCCTTTCCCCTTTCTCCTTCATGCTAGATTCACATGTACCTCCCTGGGTTTGGTCTGACCTTCCGCCGACTGCCTGTGCTTCCACCTGTACATTGGGAGATAAGTGTCTTTTCTTGTATTCCTGCTGTGCTGCTTATACTGATCTCAAGGGATCCATGTTTACTTGTACTTTTGAGATTGGCGTACCTCACTTAATATAATTCCTTCCAACTCTTCCCATTAAACGATGTGTTTCATGTGATTGTCTGGGCTTTTTAGTGTTTCACAGTACTCCATTGTGTGTATGTGCCAAAGTTTATTAATCCACTCAACCACTGATGGAAATCTAGCTTGTTTTCAACTCTTTGTGATTGTAAATTGCACCACAATATACATTGGAGCACAGATGACTAGTCGCATTTTATTTTTTACCTCCTCTGGGTATATGCCCCGTAGACAGATGACTAGGTCATAAGGTAGATCAATTTCCATTTTCTTTAAATATAGCCAGATCGCTTTCCATAGTGGCGGTACATATCTGCACGACTACCAACAGTGGAGGCGGGTTCCTATTTCACCTCAACCCCTCTGACACTTGTTGCTCTCTGACTTTCTTATTTGGACTAACCTCAGGGGTGTTAGATGGTACCTTGTAGTTGTTTAACTTGCATTTCTCTTATGGCTAATGAATGGGAGCACTTTCTCATGTGTTGGTTGGCCATATGTGTGTCCTCCCTAGTGAAATTTCTTTTCAGTTTTTTTCCCACTTTCTTAGGGGGTTAATTGTTTTCTTCCTTTTGCAGGCCATGAGGGTGTTACAGATTTTAATAATAAGCTCTTTGTCTGATGTGTCATTACTAAAAATCCTCTTCCAGACTGTGGGTTGCCCTGATATCCTCTTGGTGAAGTCTTTTGAGGCACACAGGTGTTTTATTCTTATTAAATCCCATTTATTGATTAGCAGATCACCTGTGTGTGTACCCTTCCCCGTTGCAGTGAGCCCATGAATTCCCTGTGCCAATGATCGTAGGCTTGTCTCAATTCCTTCCTTGATGGTCCTGATGGTTTGGGGTTTTACTTCCAGGTCTATAATCCACCTTAAGTTTGTTTTTGTGCATAGGGTGAGGTAAGCATCCTGTTTCATTTCTCTACATATGGATATCCATTGTTTCCAGAACCACTTATTAAAAAGGGCATCTGCTTCCCACTTGATATTTTTGGGATCCTTATCAAAGATCAGTTGTCTATATGCTGGAGGTCTTACTTCTGGACTTTCTATTCTTTTCCACTGGTCTGAGTATCTGTCATTGTGCCAGAAGTGTGCTGTTTTGATCACTGTGGCCATGTGGTATATGTTAAAATCAGATAAAACAAGTCCTCCAACTTTGTCCTTCTTCTTAAGTTCTCTGCTAAGTCTGGGCTTCTTCCCTCTCCATATGAAATTGGTGGTCAGTTTTTCCAATTACTTGAAGAAGGTTATTGGTATTTGAATCAGAAAACATTAAACTTATAAAGTGCCCTGAGTAATATCAGCATCTTTACTATGAATACTTATTATGTGGAGTATTCAATCCACAGGCATAGGATAGTCTTCCATTTGTGAAGGTCATTTTTGATTTCTCATAGTAGGGTCTTGTAGTTTTCCTTGTATATATATTTAGGCTTTTTGGTTAAATATATTCCTAGTTATTTCAGTTTGTTCTTGGGTACTGTAAAGGGTACTGCCTTCTTGATCTCCTCTTCCACGGTCCTATCTAATATATATAGCAAAACCTATCGACTTCTGTTTGTTGATCTTGTATCCTGCCACTCTTCCAAATTCCTCTATTGCTGTAAGTACTCCCAATGTGGCATTTTGAGGCTTTTCAATGTAGGGAATCATGCTGTCTGCAAATAGCAATAGTTTCACCTCCTCCTCTCCAATTTGAATACCTTTAATGTCCTTCCTCTGTCTTATGTTGTTAGCTAGGACCTCCAGTATGATATTGAATAGAAGTGAGGACAAGAGGCATCCTTGTCTTGTATCCTTTTCAGTGAGATTGTTTTTGTCTTTTCTCCATTGACCATGATGTTGGCTTTTGGCTTTTCATAGATAGCTTGTATTCGCTTGAGGAATTTACCTTCCATTCCTATCTTCATGAGTGTCTTAATTAAAAATGGATGGTGGGTGTTGTCAAGTGTTTTTACTGCATCTAAGGATATTATCATGTGGTTCTGATACTTTTTTCTTATTGATGTAGTGTATGCTACTGATGGATTGTGGGATGTTAGTCCATCCCGGCATCCCTGGCATGAATCCTACTTGGATGGTGTTTCATATAATTTTGTATTCTATTGGCCAATATTTTGTTAAGGATTTTTGCATTGGTGTTCATTAGAGATGTCAGTCTGTAGTCCTCTGTACCCGTGGGGTCTTTGGGTATCGGAGCTATACTGGCTTCATAGAATGAGTTTCGAAGTTTTCTCTCCTTTTCTATGCTTTGGACTCCTTTATGGAGGATCAGTGTCAACGCTTCCCTGAATAGTTGCTACAATTCCTTTATGAAGCCACCTGACCCGGGAACCTTTTTGTTGGAAGCTTCTTGATAACCCTCCCTATTTCTTTTTTCACGATGTGTTTGTTGAGGTGCCTGACCTCTGTCTGAGATAATCTAGCGGGGGGGAGGGGGGGACTGTTTTTCCAAGTATTTATCCATGTCATCCACATTTCTGAATTCATTACATCCCTCATTCTGGTTATTGATCTTGCTCCTTCCTTTCCTTGGTTAGGTTCACCGGCGGTCTGCCGACTCTGTTGATCCTTTCATAGAACCAGCTTTTTGCTGCATATTTATCTTTACATCATTCTCGTGTCTTCCCAGTCATTTAACTCTGCCCTGATTTTTATTATTTCTTTTCTTTTGCCATTGGAGGCATTGTTCTGTCAACTCTGTTCTAGTTGGCGGGGGTTTGTGATAATGTATCTGTCATAAGCCTCTTTCCTTTTTTCACATATACATTTATTGATATCAAGCTACCTCTGATAACTGCCTTTGCTGTGTCCCATAAGTTCTGACATGTTGCATTCTCATCTCATTAGTTTCTAGAAACTTCCTAACCTCCTCTCTAATCTGGCCCTGTATCCATTCATGTCACAGTTTGTTGTTCATCCTCCAACTGATGATTGCCCTTGCTTTTCTGGTTGTCCTTTTATTAATCTCTAGCTTTATGGCATGATAATCCAAGAAAGGTGACAGAATAATCTCCATGTGTTTGAATTTACTCAGACTTGATCTATGTCTAAACAGGTGGTCTAGTCTTGAAAATGAACCATGTGGGCTTCAGAAGAATGTGATTTCATTCATTTACTTATTTATTTTTGCTTTTGGATGGAAAACTCTATAAATGTTTATCAGGCCCAGTTGCCTAACTGCATTCTTTAGCCCTATAACCTCTTTGCTAAGCTTCTTTCCCTGTGATCTGTCTTTTCTTGATAGAGGAGTATTGAGGTCACTTGCTACAATTTTTGAATCTGTCATTTCTTTTTTCATTTTTTTAATTGTTTGATGAAATTTGTCACTTCATTGTTGGGTGAATAAAATATTCACTATGCTAACTGGTTGCTGGTTTGCTTATCCTTTGAACATTATGTAGTGCCCCTCTTTGTCTCTTTTTATGGTTTGTACCTTGGGGTCCATTTTGTCAGTGATTAGGATTGTCACCCCTGCTTTTTTAAGTTGCCATTTGCCTGGTATACTTTCTGCCAGTCTTTCATTTTATTCTTAGCTTATTTTTGTCTGTGCACTTAAAATGTGATCTTACCAGCAACTGATTGAAGAATTATGTTTCCTGATCCAGTCCTCAAGCCATTTTCTTTTAAGGTATGAACCGAGGCCATTGGAATTCAGAGTTATTATTGTTGTCATATAATATCTGTGTCTTCGGTGTTTGCCTATCTCCCTTCATATCAGTGTGCTGTGTTTGCGGGGGTAGAGGGGGTTCCTTTTTGTCATCTTTTCCCTCTGAGGCCCTGTTATCTTGGCAATTGTTGGCAGATTGGCTTCTGGATGGAGTTGGGCTATATGGTGGTCTCCAGCTTGTGCTTGGTGGAGGTTGATCCTCTGGCCATAGTCATTCAGCCAGTATCTTCCACAGGGTTGGGTATCTTGCAGCATATTCTTTTATTTTTTTCCTTGTCCTGGAAGATCTTTATCTCCCCATCTATCTTTCAGATAATTTGACATGGTAAAGCCTTCTTGGGAATGCTTTTTTTTTCTTCCAGCTTTTGGAAGATGTAGCTCCACTCTCTCCTCTTCTTCATGGTATCTGCTGATAGGTCTGAGCACATTCCTCCCTGCGTTCCTTTATATATGACTGTCTTCCTTTCTCTTGCTGCTCTTAAAATGTTCTTGTTCCTCAAAGTTGGATAATTTTACTATTATGTGTCTTAGTGAGTCTTCTTGAGGTTTAGTGTAGTTGGTGTCCTCTCTGTTTCCTGTATGAAAGCCTGATTCTCTTTCATTAAGGTGGGAAAGTTTTCATTCAGAAGTTCCTTGGCTGTCAACTTGTGAGGTGTATTCTGCTCTGGTAGACCAAATATTTGAAAATTATTCCTCTTCATAGCTTCTTTCATTGCTCTCAAGTTATCTTCAAGTTTCCTATTTGACTATCTTTCTCACTTGCTCAGGTCTGTTTGAATGTCTTCGAGATCACTGATATGGCTCTCTGCCTCCTCAAGTCTAATTGTAAATTCTGTAAACTCGTGTGTTGCTTCTGCTACCTCATTCGCAAAACAGCAATTTTAAAATAGCTTTATTGGCATACAATTCATATATCACATAATAGTTCGATCATATTCTAAAGAGTCCTACAACACCATCTTATCATAATTTTTTTTCTTTCTCATACTCGTTGTTAGCTCCATATTCCCCCCCAACCTTCCCTACTGTGCCCCTAGGTGAGTATCCATCACGTTAGTATCAATATTGATTTACCTAACATGGACTCCATAAGCAGGAAATCATACCCCCCAAAATTACAAAATAGAGAAAAGCATCCATTGAAATGCATAAAATATTAGAATTTGGAACAACTTTACAATGGGTCAGAGAGGAGACCAATTGATAAAGTGTTTCATTTAAATCCAGCAACAGCTGTCATAATGGATGTTCACAATGATCTGGCTGATATTTGGCTGATAGAAAGACTATTCACATCCCTCCTCAATGGTCAAAGGGACACACCTAAGGCTTAATCCACATGTGGACTCTGCAAATGGATTTTGGTTTCCACAGCTTTCTGAAAATTTGGTGTTCAGAATATAAACTTTGTTACTATTTTCTCCTCTTGCTGTGGATTTTATTATTGACAATCCTTGGATCAAGTGGTTGGTGTGTTTCTTCCATGTGGAATTAGTTAACACCTCACTTAATGACCATTGGTTTTAAGACAAATCTTTAAGACCCCAGATGTTACTTACAGAATCAAGTTTCTATCTTGGGCAAACAAATATTGGGTGCAGGAAAATATTTTCTTATCACATATTCTAGAGAGAAAATGGAAGATGATAGAATTAGAATATCATCTTATTAGAATATCATCTTCCAATGTAATAATTCAGCAATCCTTTGTTTTACTGACATTATCAGATGTAAGTCTGATGAGTTTCAACTTCAATGAAAATACATTAGCCCAGAAAAGACATGTTTGTCTGAATGAAAAAGATGCAATTAGCACATCCAGATTATAGAAAGCCCTCCCATCAAAAGACCTGGATTCTTCATCAGTGTGGTTATTAGGAAAAAATATAGAAATAACCCATGAATAGCCTGGTTGTGCTTCTGATACCAAGTTAAGTGATAAAGCTTTGGGAAAGAACATCATACCACGAAGAAGTAGTAGCCATTACTTTCAGAAATGAATTGAAAAGGGGAGCCTGGCTGATGCTATCAAACTTCTGCTTCTTGGTTGGGGCAGTGATTACAAGACTTTTCTCCACAGAGAAACTTCTTAAACTACACATGGGTTTCACATAGTGTTTCTGTATCACTGTTGTACATTAACATGAAATGATGAAGGATAGCTCTTACACTTGGCCAGTTGATCACCCTAAAGATGCGATGTGAATTTGTTCTGGGTGCAAATGTTCCCATGACAGAAATTTCCTCCCTGGCTTTTTTGCTATTGTTGGGGGTCTTTTCCTTCTTATGCATTATCACTATTTTTGTCCTTATACTATTCTGTTTGTTGTCTGTTGGGTCTCCCATCTGTGAAGAAGCACTGGTGTAGTCGAGGCATAATGATAAGAATGGATACAAGTGGATATAGGAAATGCAGGGCAGGGGGGTGAGAAGTGGAGGGAAAGAAGATTTGGGGGTAATTAATGAAGACAGGAGGGAGTAATAGAATAGATTGTGATTGCATGGATCAAATTAAAGATGATTTGACCATGAGGGAGGGGAAATGCTCTAGAATTGATGTGGTGGTTATTGTGCAATTCTCTGTGATATGATTGACACTTGAACTATGGAATGATATGATAGGTTAATTACTTGTAAATAAAGCTACGGGGGAATTAAAATTAAAAAGAAAAGCCTTTTAGATATTTTTCTGGAAGTTTTTAAGTAAATGGCGGTAGGCCTGAAGACATGGTGAAAGGAGGTGGCAGCCTTCACTCTCTAGATAGGACGTGTGTTGGCTCAGTGTTAAGCTCTTGACTACTGCCCCAAATGTCAATGAGTCAAACCCAGAAGTTACCCCACAGGAGGAAGGTAACAATCTGAAGCAGAACCATTGGAGAGATGAAATGTTAAACTTCACAGTGTAGCAGAAATGAAAGGAGTGCCACAAGGCTGCCTATGCAGGTGAGGGGTTAACCTGATGAACTACAGTCTTGGCCAGACTTGATGTCTATAGCCCGGGTAGACAGAGAGCTAGGTCAGACCAGGTCACAGAAGTGAAGAATGGAGTGGGAATTTATTTCTCTCACGATCAGCCCCTCTCTTTCCATAGATTTGTCATCCGACCCTCTCCATCCCAGAAGGATGGTGTTTCTTGTGAAACACGTGATTGGAGGAGGACTGCCTATGGAGATGGAATAGCAAGGATGCTAAGGCTGAGACAGAAACTGAGGAAACAGGTGAGGTTGAGAGTTTGTGGGAAGAAGCACAATAACCGGAACCTAAAGGTATTTCTCTATCTGAATGCCCAATAGCTCCCACACAAATTATTGAAAACTCAAGTCTTTCATGCTGCTTCAAAACGTCACTGTTATACAAGAGCTTTTAGTTCATGGTTGTGATTCTCATCTAGTACAGTCCATTTAAATAAAATTAATCTGGCTTCTTTCAACAACCTCTAAATGCACTATATGCATTTTTATGCAAAACAGCATAGTAATTTTGATTCAAATTTTGATGATACTTCCCCAGTCACCTTGTGAGATGAATGCACTCTGAATACAAAGTGCACAAAGACAGCACAAGAAATAAAGTACAGACCAATATCGCTCATGACTATAGAGGCTCACACCAAAAAAACTTCAACACAATATTAGCAAATCAGACCCATCAGCACACAGAGAAGATAACAAACACTTCATGAACAAGCAGTGTCTATCTCAAAAATACTTTTTTAAAGTGACTTCAGTCGTTTTGAAAATAAATCAATATTGTTTTCATTTTGTCAGACTAAATTTTTTAAAACCACACAATTATAAAGTATATAGAAAGAATATTTTGTAATTTTTGACACTTATGCATTATAAGTATTTTAAAAACATGATGTATTTTAAAAACAAATAGCATAAAACAAAACAGACCAGTAATAGGAGGGAACTTTATTACTTAAATAGAAATGTTTTTAAAAATTTAAGCTCAAAACATCAACCTATTGTTAATATGATACATAGTCGTGAATAATTTAAGATACTTCTTCTCTAAGATTGAAAACAATTCCAGAATGTTTGCTTTCACTGCTCATATACTCCTGAATTTAAAAATAAATAAGAGGCATATAGGTTGGAAAGAAAATAAGATTCCTTTAATCACAGATGACATATGCAGAAAGTCTCCAGAATTACTCAGAAAATCTCCTGAATATAACAAAGACATTCAACAAGGACAGAATATAACAGTGATATGCATACGTCAATTGCTTTCATAGATACCACAATGAGTAATTAGAATGGAAAATTGTCTTTAGTCAAGCTTTAAACAGGACAACAGAGTCTGATTGCTCTCGATGACAGATGGCCTCCAGGAGTCCCAGAGACCAGTCATGTGTTTAATGGAGGCATCTGTAAGTAGCACTACGATGCAGGGAGCTTGTGGGGATGATTTTTGGTTAGGAGACTGTGACCGGGATTCGTCACCAACTCACAAATGTGAAGGCCTTCTTCCACCAGCATCTGCCTCCCAAACTCTTATTATGAGCATAGAGAATGTGTCCGCATGCACTCTCTTCCTGGCTCTCTGCTTCACAACCCATTGTTGACATCCTTGTGCCAGTCTGCCTTCTTGAGGGTTTTCCTTTTTCACTGACCCTTTACTTTGTCGAGCATAATGGTTTTCTCCAGGGACTGGTCTCTCCTGAAAAGGTGACCAAAATGACAAGAGGTTAAATAAAGCTCTCCATCCAAAGGTCATTCTATCTGTACTTCTTGTAACACAGATTTGTTCTGGCGGTCCACTCTACTTTCAAAATTCTTCGCCAAGAGCACAGCTAAGCCCATCCATTTCTCTTCAGTGCTCTTCGTTTGTTGTACAACTTTCACAAGCACATGAAGCGATTGAAAATGCCATGGCTTGGGATAGGCTCTCCTTAATCCTCAAAGTAATTGCCTTGCTTTTCAACCCTCTAAAGAGATCTTGTGCAGCAGGCTGACTCAAGGCCTTACCCAAGCCACAGTCTTTTCACTCACTTCATATGCATGTGAAAAGTACACATTTAATAAGGAACACTGAAGAAGGATCGAGTTCTTTGAATGATGGTGCTGGGGAAGAATACTGAAAATGCCACGGACTGCTAAAGGACAAACCTCTCTGTCTTGGATGAAGTATGGCCACAGTGCTCCGTAGAGGCAAGGTTGGCAAGGCTTTGTCTTATGTACTTTGCACATATTTGTAGGAGAGACCATTCCCTGGAGAAGGACCTCCTGGCTGTACTTCTTCCAAGATATATTTCTAGGTTTCTTTGGCAGCCCATGAGGCTTTCAAGTTTCTTCACCAGCACCATCATTCAAATACACTGACTCTTCTTTAATCTTTCTTATTCAATGTCCATTCGCCTAGACAAGGGTGATTTGGCTGTTTCCAATTGTTGGACATGTGAGTAGAATTATAAGAACTCATGTGCAGGCCTTTTAGATGGCATAGTTTTAAGTTCACTTGGATAAACACATAGAGAGCACAACGGCTGGGTTGTGGGCTGTCGGAGCGTGTTGAACTTTATAAGAAACTGCCGAACTTCCTTGCAACATCACTGTGACAGCTTTCATCCCAGACAACAAGGAATGAGAGTCCCTAAGACTCCACCAACTTCCCAAATGTTGAGACTGTCCGATTTTCTTCTCACTAATCCTAATCATCAAGTATGCCTAAATCTGTCTTCTCTGTCAAGCATACTCTCTTCTCTTAAATCTGGTTCCAGTATTTTTCTCTTCAGAAGAGCATTCTTGTGTAAACCCAATGAGCCCCTGTTCCTAGTGTATGCGGTCATTTTCCCCAGACCCTCTACAATGTTTGTTTCCCTGAAGACATTGTGCTGTGGGTTGCCAAAATAAGGGTAGGGGATTTCTCATATGATCTAAGCTCACCTTAGGGCAGCGATGACATCTCTGCAGCCTACTAGCTCAGGCCAGTTCTCAGAGCCAATGAATTCCTGCCTCAGATCTGTAAGCTCTCTTTCCTCCTCTCCTTGGCGAAGGAGTCTTTCCTCAGGAAATCAAAGCTCATCAGAATCTGGGGTGAGTTGGGCAGGGTCCTCCCTTTTGGGACCCGTCACAAGCCTAAAGGATAAAAAAAGGAGAGAATAGGAACAATCCCCATCCTTGAGCTTCCTCTGTCCCACACCAACCTCTGCTTGGGGGCAGCAAACAAGGAACTTCAGATCCAATAGCAAGACTCCTTACATTCAAGAAAGCTTGTATCCAGTCTCCCCACTAATCCTTGGCTTGTGTCGGACCAGGTTGGCTAGAGAAACAAAATCATAGGTACTCATATGTGTATAAGAAAGAGAGGGCTGAGCCCCAGTGGCGTAGTGGTTGTGTGTAAGACTGCGGCCCACTGGGTGGGCGGTTCAAATCCAGCAGCAGCTGTCCAGGAGCAACGCTGGGACTCCTACTCCCACCAGAGGGCATTGCAGCCCCCCCCCAAAAAAAAGAAAGAGCTTTACATAAAAGTAGCTGTATATTAAGAAACGATCCCAGCCCAGTCCAGTTCAAGTCCATAATTCTGATATTAGCCCATATGTCTAATACCAGCCCATAAATTCCTCTTCAGACTCAATCAACACAGACAATGATGCCAAATGCAGGAAGATCACAGGCCAGCGGGTGGAAAGTGGTGGCGGAAGCATCTCAACGCTAGTATGGGTCTTCACATAGTTCTTCCAGCTCCAGAGCTCTGGGTGTCATCAGCATGGCTCCATGTGTCTTCTCAACAGAAAGGTGAAATAGAGTGTGTGGTCCTTTTCCCAGGGAAAAAAGAAGTTCCCAGAATCCTTCTGACAGATGCTACCTTGTGACCTGATTGACATGCTAAAGTTCACTTCCACCCCTTCACTCTTTTAATATCCACAAATTAGCACGAGATTAAGTAACTACCACACGTAGTGGTACGTAGATTATGCAGCTACCAAAGCTGGACTCTGGGACCAGCCTGGATCCTACAACTGGCTTGCCATAGCTCAATCCAATAGAAAGCTTGGGGCCTTCCCCCAGATTGAATCTGTGTTTTCCTCTGAAATTAAAAATAATCTGTCACTAGCATGGGATAGTCCATTAGCCCTAAGCCCCTAGGACTTAGGAGAATTGCCCTCATTTCCTTCAAGTCTTGATTCAAGGGCCTAAACTCAAGGAGCCTTAGCTCCTCATCCTCACTAAAGGCAGACTCTGCCACTGCCTTCCACCCTTCGTGATTTGTTGGTCTTCTTAATGTTCTTTCTCTGAGATTATATGTTTATGCTCTAATTGTTCTCTTTCTCTCGTTGAGAAACCAGGCTCCATTAAAGGAGGCACACTGTCACTCCTGACCACTGTCTGATGCACTTAAGCTGGCACTCAATAACATTTAGAATGAATCGATGAACACATCAAATAAGGAATGACTCAAAGATCATCCAACTCTAAATTAAGCTCTTTCTCCCTGTCCTCACTGAAACTGACCTGTCAGCAAGTATCCCTCTCCCCACAATGCCTTACACAATGACTCCTGGCCCCAAACAGGGTCATTTAAGAAGACATGGACTGGCTATTCCTGTGTCTGGGTTAGACACAGTTCCTGCAGTAACCTAGTTCTAGCCCTGGCTAGACAGATTGTGGGAAGCAGACTACCAAGTTCTCCCCACAAATCTGTCTTGGTTCAGGTACCATTTTATCTGGAGTTTCAGAGAGAGGGTGTAGGCTGAAATGGCCTGATCAGCGTTCTGCTAAGCCAGAGAGAGATGGGGTGTTCTCTGTGCAACTTCAGGAGCCACTCCTCAGCTTCCTCCTGCTCTTGTTGCCTTGGTGCTTGAAGTGCCCAAAGCGCAGACCCTCCATGGTGAAGCTCATCTCGCAGTGAACCCCTGAGAAGACACACCTCCAGAAAAGAGGCAGAATAAGGAGTTCTCTGGTGCCTTGACTGAGTCTAAACTACCTCTTTCCTACCCAACAAATGTTGACCATCTCCTGAGAGCTAGTTTCCTGTTTCCCCTTCAAGGAGGACACTGGATATTGTCTTCACACCAGCCCTTCTGGAAAAGTCCAGAAATCACAGGAGAGCTGGACTGTCTCCCTCCCTCGCCATTTGTCTCTTTCTTGCCTGTCTCCAAGGAGACCTCATTCCTAAAGAGTTATTTCACAAGGACCCTAGGGATGCAATCAAGAGAAAGCTAGAGAAGCTTCCTGCCCTCCCATCCCAAGGGTAATTAAGTTCGAGAAGTTGAAAAGTTTGGTCTAGTGGGACAACTTTAAAATCTGTGAGGAGTCTCTGCACACCGCCTCCTGGTCATCATCAAAAGTCCCAGCTGTGAAGAAGCCAGCCCTGCACTCCTCTGCATTTCTCCATGGCTGCTTTAGCTCAGCGGGACTCTAGAGACACTGTATATTAGGCGTTAGACCCTTAGTCACAATGTTGATAGTTCAAACCCACTAGTCACTCCACAGGAGAAATATGAGGCTGTCTGTCCCCCTAAAGACTGACAGTCTCAGAGAGCCCATGAAGCAGTCCTATTCTGTCTGATGAGTCACTGGGGGTCGCAATCAACTTGATGACACTGGGTAGTTTTTTTTTTTGGGGGGGGGGTGTTTAGGAGGACTCCTGGTGGCACTGTGGGTCAAGCATGGGCCTCGGTTAGTTGTTCAAATCCACCAACCACTGCATAGGAGAAAAACAAGGCTGTGGGCCCTGGGAAAGGTGACAGCCTTGGGGACCTTACAGAGCAGTTCTCCTCTGCCCTGCTGGATCACCATGAGTCAGACCTGACTGGACAGCAGGGGGTAGGCATCCTGACAGCCATTCCTTTCAGTCCTACAGCTGTGCAGTGTCACTGGTCCTGGCCCAGACCCCATGCTGCTGGCCAGGACAGCAGGGGGCCAGGAAGTGGTGATGACGAAATGATGCCATAGTCAACCAAGACAGGGAACCACTGTAACAAAGACAGGAGGGGCTGCAGGGCGGGGCGACGGGGAGGGTCAGAGCAGATCTCAGGGAGTATCCCCTTGAGCTGGACAGTCTCTCCTTAGGAGGTGAGTGTCTTGTCCCCTCAGCCCTGACGCAGCTCAGCCTCAAGCCCCTTTCCTATGGATTGTGGGTCTGCCTTTAGGCCAATGGGATTTGGGGACAGCAGGTGGAGCTGGTCTTCTCACTTCAACTGCCCACCACGATTGGAAAGGATAGAGGCACAGTCCCCAGCCTCCTCCAGACAGAAAGACTCCCATCCATCTGTCCTGGAGACCTCCCCCTGCCCTGTCTATCCAAGGGGCCCCATACCACGCCTGCGCCCGATTGCAAGGCACTCCTGAAAGACCCAGGCTGGGGTTCCGCTCACTTGACCCTCTCTGTGCCTCGCAGGGCCCGACCTGACAGTCATGGAGCTGTTCTTCTTGGTGGGCCTCTTGGCTGGTATGTACCCACTCAGAAACTCGCAGGGGAGGGGGCAGGGGGAGAAAGGCTGACAACAGAGTCTCTGGTCAGCACAGGAATGAAAAGAGTCAAGAAACTGCCAGGAACAGTCCACTGGCCTAACCACCACACCACCAGGCTCCTTGGAACAAGCCAAGGGGGCTGTGATACTAGAGGGGCCAGACAAGTGCTGGGGCATGTTTGTTTATTCAATACTTTTTCGAAGAGGGGGCAGTAAGCCAAACCATGATCTCCCTTGTTCTGTGTTGCCTTGTGAATCCAGTCTGAATTTCCGGCAGCTCCCAGACAATGTACGACTGCAACCATTACTGAATGATCTTCAGAAAAATCTTACTGGCATATGATATGAATGATCTTGTTCTGTTCTTTTCACTCTCTTTGGCATAGGTCCAAATATGGGCTTCTAGATAGTCGGCCAAGTATCTGCCATCCAGTGGCAGAGCCTGGGCTATTTCTAAATTAGAGAGTGCTGGTAGTGCAGGGGTCTGTTAGGTCTTGGGCTGCTAACAGAAAGGTGGACAGTTCAAATCCACCAACTGTTCTGTGGGGGTTGGGGTGGGGCAGGAACAAATAGATCAAACAAAAGTTTACAGTCACTGAGAATCTATGTAGAGACAATGATTCAGAATCAACTTGCTTGTCAAGGCGGTGAGTGTTTGTCTGTTTGTTTTTGAGCGGGTGCAAACAAAGTACTTGTTTTTAAATTCCTGATCTACTTTTCTAGAAGGATCAATAGGATCAATGACATTCCTTCGGTCAGCACATGAGTCTGTCTTGAACACTGCCTTGGGTTGCATAGCGTCTCTTTCAAACCATGAGCATTCTAAGTCTTGGAGAAAGAGGCAGGCAGTTTTCATTTGCATGTTTGGTGTGACAAACATCACACGGGTTGTGTCCGAGCAGGCAGTCAGTGGATTACTTGTTCAAAAGCCTGTCTTTCTCTGCCGCTAGGAAACCGCTTTCCCTGTGCTTGGAGGCTTCTCTCAGGGTGGACTTGTGGGCTCTGTTTTCAGGGTCGTTTTTCGCTGCTGCTGATTCGGCCTCGCAGAAGGAAGACCCCTCCCCCTACTTGGTGTATCTCAAGTCTCACTTCAACCCCTGCGTGGGCGTTCTCATCAAGAGCAACTGGGTGCTGGCCCCCTCCCACTGCTACTTACCGTGAGTGGGGCCCCAGACGCAAGGACTACTGCTTTGGGGGTCCTCGGATGGGCCAATACTCCCAGGGGACCTGCGGGAGTTGGGGAAACTAACAGTTCTGTTGTCACACATGTTGGGAGGTGGAGACAGGGGAGCCAGGCAGGCATGGCCCTGCGGGAAGTGGGCACAGATGAAACCCTCCCTGGTGGTCGGAATGCTCCTCACCAGGTCATCATCAGCAAGCTTGCCCCTCCTGGCCCCGTGAGTACCTAGCGCCAGGCAGGGCCCCACAGGGAGCTGAGGGACGTGTGTCCAAGGGCCTGGCGAGGGGCCAAGGAGATGACCAAGAGCCGTCCCCCAATCTGGGACTGGGAAGATAGAGTTCCCAGCCTGAATCAGAGGGGCAGGAGGGCCTGGAGAGTCACCTTATGCTCAGAGGACACTGTCTATGCCCCCAGCACCACCCCCACAGGAGCTGAGACTGTGACACGCCTCCCTCTCCTCCCCCACACCCCCTTACGCTGGTTCCCCTTGCCCAACTCAGGTGGCCTGGGGGGAGGGGAACTCAAGGAGCTCCCGACCTCAGGTTGGTGGTTCAAACACACCAGCCGCTCCTTGGGGGAGAAGGGAGGCTGCCTGCTCCTGTAAAGAGGCGCAGCCTCAGTCTGGACAGGGCCGCTCTGGATTGATTGCCTAGCCCGGGGTTTGCTTTCTAGAGGAGCCTCAGAGAAAGAGCGAGCCCTTGACCGGGGTCCCCCTGTAGCCCCCAGGAAGGTGTTTAGTGGGTGAAGTCAAGTGTGAAGGCTTTGTGAGGGAGTGGAGTCCCAGTCCTGGCCACTTGTCCTGCCCCGGAGTCAACGGGGAGATGCTGCCTCTGCTCACCTCCCCGAAGCTCAAGCCAAAGATCCCACCTGGCTGGATGGATGCCATCAGTAATGAGACAAAAGCATTGTCCACCCTACAGTGGCTTTGGAGAGAGAGGGCCAAGCAAGGGCAGGGCAGGACACCTCAGCTACAGTACAGAACACGGCAGCAAACACACACACACACACACACACACACACACACACACACACACCGCCCCTTCTCCCCCCAGAAACCTGAAGGTGATGCTGGGCAACTTCAGGATCCGCGTCAGGGACGGGACGGAGCAGTCCATCAACCCGGTGCAGATCGTGCGCTACTGGAACTATAATCAGAGCAACCCCCAGGACGACCTCATGCTGATCCGGCTGGCCAAGCCGGCTGTGTTCAACCAGAAGGTGCAGCCCCTGGCCCTGGCCACCAGCAACGTGAAGCCGGGCACCGTGTGTCTGCTCGCGGGGCTGGACTGGAGTCAGGACAACAATGGTGAGTGGCTGCCCTGCACGGGCTCTCGGCCGCCACCTCTCCCTACGGGTCCTAACGAGCAGAGGCCACCCTGCATGGAGCTGCTCCCCAACCCCCGCCCGAGAGCGGGAAGCCGCCCCTCTTCCTCCCCCAACCACAGCCACTGCCCCGTGGCCCTCTTCTTTGTCTTCGCACACAGAGAAGATCCACCAGTGGCGATGCCCAGGCGGAGGGTGGCAAGGCCCGGCAGTGGTGGGCGTGGGGGGGAGTGTGCAGAGCGGTGCGGGGAGGGGGGGCGCCAGGCTCCAGGACTGCCTGAGCAACTGGCTCCCGGGCCCCGGCCCCCAGGCAGGCACCCGGACCTGCGGCAGAACCTGGAGGCCCCGGTCATGACGGACGCCGAATGCCAGAAGACAGAGCAAGGGAGCATCCACCGCAACTCGCTGTGCGTCAAGTTCGTGAAAGTCTTCGCCCGCCTTTTCGGGGTAATCTTTGCTCTGGATTCGGCTCTCCAGGGGCCAGACCAGACTGCAGCACACACGAAGCCCTGCCCTCTGTCACCCAAGGTCCCCTGGTGACAGCTCAGCCTGAGGGGGGTGGCCACTCGCTGCGGGTGGAGCAGGCACCCCCGAGCCTGTTCTCACGCAGTGACCTGTGGACCCGGGTGCTCGGTTTCCTCGCAGTGACCCCGCGATGCTGGCCAGTCAGTGCCTGACACAGAACGTCCCAGCTGGGCGCAGTGGGGTGTGGTTTGTGGGCCCCCCAGCTCTGACCTTGTGTCTTTGTGGTGATCTGTTGGGACCAAACACATAGCTGGCAGTTCTGAACCACCAGCAACTCAGAAGGAGGAAGACGAGGCTCTCTAGTCCTGGCAAAGCGTTACAGCTTCCGTGGTCGCAATGCATACACGGAATGGCATAAGAGCTGTAAGAGCCCCCAATAATGTGATTTTTTTTAATGAAAAGAAAATGACAGTGCATTAAAACGTAACCAGGCTGTAACTCCAAAATTCATTTTAAAAGTGTGACAGTCTCAGAAATCCACAGGGGTAGTTCTACACCGTGCTCTGGGGTCGCTGTCTGAGTCTGCGCTAGCTCTGCCCTGGGCGAGCAGCTGGCAGGACCTCTGAGCATCTGCCCACCCTTTGTGCCTGCACTCAGGCCCTTCCGCTTGACTGCAGAGGGACTGCAGAGGCCCACTACTCTTAGGATGCTCTGTGAATACATTCTTCTGTCTCCTGCCCCACAGG